>JARVZY010004206.1:0-23922 GCA_030686995.1 Artemisia argyi
AGTTGTGTGATATACCTGTTCTTCCGACTATGCAGTAACCGAAGGAGGAACAATAGCGGGTGATCGAGCCAGGAGCCTTTTCGAATAACCGAGTTCCAGAGTCGTTTCTACCATGTCCAAGTTCCACCAATGAATAGTAATCCATAGATGATTTACCATTTGAAGCAAAGAAAATATGGCAACAGTTGAAGCAAAGAAAACGTTGCAAAAACACGTTAGGTAGTAAGAGGTCAAACAAACCGCACATAAGTGGTACTACATATATTTTCACCCATTCTTAAAGCATCATATATATAAATTCGAGCTAAATTTGATTAATCAGAGTATACTATTAGACTATAGACTAAATCAACAACTTTCATTTTTTAGCATCAGCAAATACATTACAGAATTCATGCTCCCTAACCTCGTTTATGTTTCTTTTTTTTGCAGGTCTGAAATCTTTGACCAAGCTATATAGGTATACTAAAATGAGTAAGAATAAAATTCAATCATAAGACAATATAAAACAAACATCAACCAGATTGTTAAGCTCACATGCATACAGATTCATGTCTATAGATGTGAGTGTGGAACTTAAATAACCTAAAGTAATAATATCAACTTCATTAAAAGCCTCTTTTGTATTCACATTAATCTAAATAAATTGAAATAAAAGATTACTTAATCGGCCAAAAGGGTCAAAAACCATGATTACTAAAAAATAAAAAGAAAAAAAGATTACTTACAGGAAATAGCTTCAAAATGACCCATGTACAGAATAATGGCCCAAGGAGAGAAGAAAAGTCCATTGTCATGTTAACGGAAAGACGTATAATATAAATATGAAATCTCACTGTTAGAACCTTGTAGTGTGATAGACTTTTCATTTTCAAGATGTTGGAGGAAATCCATGACCATAGGATCAGTCCATGGGCATCCTAAGGGAGCATTCTCGCCTGCAACACAACTTAAATGACATATTTTGGTGTAACTATCAGTAAACAGTTTGGGTTCGCTTGTAAACTAAAGTGATACAAAAAATGTTGTTAATGAATGATGTACAACATTTTTGTAACATTTATGTGTAGAATTTGACATTCTTCTATTGACATACCTTGATATCTTCATGAGGTATGGCATTATCAGGTGTGATTAGGTCATTTTTTGCCTGAAAATCGCATAGAATTTTAATTAGATTCACATTTTTTCTAAAAGAACTGAAGATAAAATATTTTATACAATGTGCGAAGATTATGAAATATTGCCTGTATGCAAAGCAAGGGTGTGCGTGCTGTTGGTTGTGAACAAACTGGGGTCCGCGCTGTTGGCAGTGAGCTGTTGTGAGGCTAACACGGTGATAAAAAGTGAAAGGGTTAATTGATTATCTTTGTAAATGATTATAGGATTTGGCCATTGGATCGGACTTTTTATGAAGCAAGGTTTTTGGTTAATTAGGCATGTGCAAATGCTCATTAGAGCTTCTGTTCATGGAGGTTATTAGGTGGTTGATATGTGTTAGTTCCGCCGTTTGACAGGGTGCAAAGTTGACTGTGACTAACACTATGCTCCAATGGATACATAGTCGTATCTTTTACATATTTTTGTTGATCAACAACAGCTTTTTTGAGCCCCAAATATTGGCTTTTGTGAAGTTTCTTCTTAATAATGGAGCAAGAAGCTAGTGGGATATCAAATAAAAGTGATATAAAAGACATCTGGTGACGATGATCAAGTATATCAAGATGTAAGGCGCTCGACTAATCAAGATCTAGTGATTTCCATACGCATATGCATAATGAAAGTTGCAACACATCGGTTTATAGTGTTTGGATAAACATATCCTGCTTCGAACCATGGACATTCACAACAAAACACATAATCTAAGGATGAAACATAGTTACCTATTTACCTGATTTTCAATTAACTTAGTAATGTAATTCTGCGCTTAACTGAATCCTAAAACCCTAGAAAAGAAAATTGCAGGATGTGAAAGTACATACCTCATGGTTAACATGAATGATGTTATTTTCTAGCCGATCCATACATGAAATGCTCTCGTTTTGACCCGCTACATAGATTTCATGTGGACTATACTTTGCTGCAATTAGGCTAATACAGAAAACCAAATAAAATTCAGTATTTATAAACGGACTCACAAGTGTGCATACAGGCTATTCATTATTAGAAATGCCAATTAGTACATAAACAAAAACCACATATAGTAAAATTAGGGAATGTCAAACCATGTTGACAGCAACCGTAAAGCACCACGGTGTCAAGAATCAGAACCTTTCGCTCGTTTGTTATATTTACTCTAACTTTTCAGGATCAAGCAGACCCCACTCCCGGCCACACTTCACTGGAAGTCAATGCCTCGTTGTCAATGCCTTCCATATCGTTGTTCCACCAACCACAACCACCTGCATCTGTTAAAAGACACAAAATTTATCTGCTGCTATTACTTTTTGTATGAAAATTTCACATACTCGTTTTCAAGAAAGTAAAAGGGTGTTTCTTTTTTTTTTCTTTTTTTTGGATGAATTCTAAATCTGGGATTGATTTGTGATTCTTCTGTTACTTGTGTGATAGTGCTACATTGAATCTCGTCATTTAGATATATAACAGTATTATTATCTATCTATTTGTTGGGCTTGAACTATTCAAGAACTATCCCGGGAGCCATTTACTCTGGTGTCCCTATCATGGAATGTGCCATGTGGCTTTTTCCTACAGCCATTGCTAAATCGAAGTCACCTATCTTAACCTGTTCATGTACATTAGAAGTCAGTAATCATCTTACCAAACACTACCGATCCCATATTGAAACCAAACAGACATATAATAAAATGCACAACTAAACACCATTCACAAAACTGAAGAAAAGATTGAAACTTTGTCAATTTTATTCATTATCAATGAGAAATTCAATGCAAAAGAAAAGATATGAACAGTCAAATATGCATATGACTGCCTTGAGCTCGTCATATTTTCCTCCAAACAATTTATATGCCCATTGTGATTAGTTAAGTCAAAATTTTGCCAAGGTATGTGAAGATGGCCATGTATCCAGCACCAACGAAGTTGGATACTAACTTGTCACACAGAACTACAGAAGTTATAGTAAGTATGAAACCATTATTAAGAGTATCCATAAAGGATTCATCATTATGGTTTTAAGGCAAAAAAGACGTACCTTTTTATGTACGTGATTAGCCAGCCCCTTCTGAACAGTCTCTTCATGCGCCTCTTGTATTGTAGCCCGCAAGAAATTGACAAATCAATTATTATAGCATGTGATCGCTAGTAGAAACATATGCAAAAAAGCCATCGACTTAAATGCAGCCAACGCCTTCTAAACAGCCTCTTCATGTGCTGCGGCAAGGAAGTGACAAATTAATGAATTATTACACCATATGTTTCCCCTGCTCTACACAGTACCTATGAAGTTTCGACAAATAAAACTCATACTTGATAGCAGTTAGATATAACATCTAATGGCAAAAACTAAAAAGCATAACACTGATCTATCAACATTTAATGATAAATTACCTGATTGTAGTGGGCTAGCATGTCTGATAGTAGTTCCACACCTCGTTACTTGGTTGGTTGAGGCTTAGGTTGATCAGGGACTGGAAGAAGAGTCTTCTCTTGATCATTTACACGCCAAACCTATGCATAGCACGTCACGTGAATACAACAATAGAAAACAACGTAACATTAACTGTGAGTTCTTATTCTTGTTATTTTCTCCTATAATAATAAAAATAAAAATCAATATTCAAAGGATCACCTGTAAATTTCCAGTGCAATAAACACCTTACTTGATACCAAGTTCGACGTGCTCCTGAATACGAAAACCAAAACCATAACATACGAATGTATTGTGAAGTGACCACTCATTGTGAAGAAATCGTAATAGCAACTTATTTGATACCAAGATCGACGTGCTCGTGAATACGAAAACCAAAACCATACTTGTTACCGAATAAGAACAGATATATATTGAATAAAATACTTTTAACATAAAATCAAAAGAAAAAAATAGTACCTTTTTGAAGTATAAGAATGAACACATAGATTAGCTGGTAGCAAAAATAATATAAGTAACTTTGAACTTACTGAAAGAAACAACTCGTGAGCAAAGACAGAAATATACTTGTCGACGTTGAAGTGTTCAACACCAAGATCTTCATCCAAGATAAAAATATACTCATATGCTGCTACAATATCTGGATGTAGAAACCTCTTTGCATACCACCTATTAAAAAAGGTTGAAAACAATATAAACGAATGAATCTAACGAACTTGCATTGACACAAAACCACAAACATACCATTCTCAGCATACCTTCATTTAATCCTCTGGCCCGACTCACTCTTTTCACCCAAGTTTTCACAATCTGTTAAATTAACCAAATACATCAAACAAACAATAAAAACAAACAATAAACCACAAAACATAATCAAGAAACCATAATCCAACCTGATCCAACCGTCCAACCAAAAACAAAAGTAAAACATTGATTTAGGTTAAAGTTTATACACGTGGAATTTAAGCCTGCATCAAACGTTAAAATTATTATGAGTTCTAAGGAGTCCTCATTAGGGTTTTGAGGGGGAAAAAAGATGTACCTTTTTTTTAGACAACCTGCAAAATTAAAACATAGACAAAATAAACAAAACAAAGCATGCATCAAATCTGCAAAATTATGATTATAAATTCTAAATACGTACTAAAAAAAACCGATGTATCATTAGGGTATTGAGAAAAGATGATATTAGGGTTTGGAGAAAAAGTATATTACGAATGAATCTGTGATTTTTTTTACGTTAGATTAGGGTTTTATCTTATTAAAATTGTGAATAATTGGTTGCAATATTGTTCCTTTATAACTTTCGGTTTAAATGATGTTAACAAAAAAAATTGGTAGTTCAGTGGTAAACATGCCACATAATATATGCATGGTCCTGAGTTCGAATCCATGCAGGTGGTTTTTGGGGAAAAAAAAAGCAAACGAAATTAATTAGAATAATATAAAAACGTGTGATTTTTTGGAAAAATAAAAAAACAAATGAAATTATTTAGAAAAATACAAAAACAAAAAATAAATAAATAATCAAATAACGAATTTTAAAAACAATTTAACTAAATCTGAATTTAAAAAAAAATAAATTGCTTACATGGCAACAATGTGATGACATGGCACATAATGAATTATTGGGCAATGAGGTGGCGTTTACGTGGCATTATTTACGTGTAACGCCTCCTGTTATATATATAATATAAAGATATATATATATATATATATATATATATATATATATATATATATATATATATATATATATATATATATATATATATATATATATATATATAGGTATTATTTTAATGCATTTTCATATACAAGTAATTTATGTGCGTTTTCTATTGATGTAGCTCACATGTGCGAATTGATTCAAGAAAATATGCACGAGCATGTATGTAAAGCAATATTTAAATGGTTAAATAATACTTTTTAGCGTGATTATTTTATGTAAGTAGTTGCTTTCTAATGCTCTTTGAAAAATATTAGAATGAATTTATCGTGTGCAATTGAATTATTATTGAAAAGAAGAAGGTCGCGCATCGCAAAGTGTTTTCTTTTTCTATATGTAGAATCATTAGTGAGAAACCAATATTTATGCCAATTAAATGAGTTTGCCATAATAGCAAAATACGACATATTAAAAATATCACATTGAGTAATGAATAGAAAGGAAAAAATGCATAATTTTTACTTAAATCCGTTTGTAAATTATAATATCAGCTAAAAAAGTTGAGTTTTAAACATAAGCAAAAGTTCAAACTTTTATCGAAAAACAAAACCGGTGCATTTAATGTGAAATATATACAACATCAAGATGGAAGTGCAAGACTTGCCGGAATTTATCACATGATATTTAATATTTAGTAATTAGTATATATGAATTGAGATGAAGTTGAAAAGGTTGCAAGAATAATTGATGATTTATCCTAATGCAGTATATATATATATATATATATATATATATATATATATATATATATATATATATATATATATATATATATATATATATATTATGTTAATGCATTTTCATATACAAGTAATTTATGTGTGTTTTCTATTGATGTAGCTCACATGTGCGAATTGATTAAAGAAAATGTGCACGAGCATGCATGTAAAGCAACATTTAAATGGTTAAATGATACTTCTAAGCATGATTAGTTAATTTTTTTTTTCTTTTTTCTGGTAACATGGGTTTCCGACTCGACATTGCCAGCCGACTAATCCCACGGCGACTACCCTTAAGCATGATTAGTTTATGTAAGCATGCAACTTGAATAATGAATTTAAAAGAAAAAGTATATAAGTTTTGCTCAAACCCATTTGTAAATTAAAAAATTAAGTTTAAGACATAATAGTGGAATCCAAAGGTTTTAGGAATTATTCATTGTGTGTTAATTAATATTCATTTAGTTAGCTATTTAGAATTGAGTTTATTGATAAAATTTATTAATATTAGTTAGACTTCAATGTTAATTTTCAATGAAATTAGTTGTACAATAAAATTAGATGGAGCTAAAAAGGTTTGTAACGATTTTTATACAGTTTATATGGCATTATTATGCATATATTATTACACAAACTTTAACTTACAAACTTAATAACAAAAATATTTAACTCACATTAAACTATGACCAATTAGATAGACCCCGTGTGCTTTATATTACCATGCAAAAATCATCTAATAGACAAGTATTGTAGGGCTAAGAAATAGACCAAAAGAAACAAAACCATTTTTTATCATGCAAATAAGTAATAGGCCTAAAGAAACAAAGCCATCACAACTTAATAGCCAAAAGCCCATGTATAGAATACAACACCACAAAACCAAAACAACATCAAACACTTTTAAGTTTTTATACAAGAAAGTTAAAACATTTCATACAACATACTAAACAATAATTAAGTATACACTCGCCAATATACAGAAAAAATACACGATTAACAATTAGATTCTTAGCCCATGCGTAGCTCGGGTTCTGCCTGCCTCGTATACCAAAAAATGATGTAGGATTCACAAATAAACATATGATTCAAAATAATATATAAAAATACAAAAAACAACTTGAGCGTTTGATTTAGAAAATATTAAACACTAGTTTTTTTATAAAGCGACTCAATACTCTGATTCAAAACCCAAAACATATGCTTCATAGATGTTTTATTGTGAATCGTAATCAAATTAGTGAATCATCACTGAACATGCATCGACATGATTTTGGTTCATGCTTTGAAATATGATTCACAAAAATCACTAACTTTATGTTCAATTCACTAAAGACATATGATTCACAAAAAGAATTATTGTCATTCTTTTTTATGATTCACTATATACAATAATTCAATAAACATATCTACTGATTCAAACCAAAAGACGCGATGTTAAACATGATTAAAATATTAACTTTATGTTGTTGTTATTATTATTATTATTACTCCGTATTTATTTTATTTATTTATTATTTTATTTTTTTAACGGCTTCATGCTCGTTATTAGTTCATGTAGCAGTGATATCTAATTGGCAGTATGCTAACCCAACACTCAACATGTACTTCCAACTATTCCGCCTGAAGGGGTAAAAGTGTCTGGTGGGGTTCGAAATTGAGACCTCTAGTAGCCAAACCTACCCATGCCCTTAAGGAATCTTTTACTAGTGCAGTTTACCCGACCGATTTGTCTACCCAAAGAGACACGTAAGCCTAAGCTTGACATGAGTCCACTATTCGTTATTTATGGCTGGACCCAACTCTTCAATATCAACAACAATAATACACAATGAAATCTCGAAACGTTTTTAACAATATACAGTAAATCAAACAAGCAGAAACCTGCATTATAACAAATGTCTACACTTGAAGATATACCCAATGGAACAAAATCACAAACATTACAAAATCAACTACGTAGTAAAAGATACGTAGTATTATGTTTAATGAGGCACAATATCTAAATTTGCCACAGGCGAAAAAATATGCAGTCATAGATAACTGAAGCATGAAAAAAGTGTCCCAATATATATAGTCGGACTCGGAGTGTGCAAATCACTCTCCCATGCATGACAAGACCCAACTGTTGAATGCAATAATTCATATTTTTACAACATTTGTTATCTTTATTCTTCAAGTATGCATATTTCATAGTAAAAATTTTAACGTTCTACTTATTGTGTTTTATTTTAGCGAAAATTACTGCAGACTCCCATTTGGGAAGCGTGTGTCTGATTCTACCCCAACTTTTTTGCACTTACAAAACTACCCCAACATGTCGCTAAGCCCTCTACGCGACATGTCTGAAGGCCCACGTGGCAGCATTTTAGAATTTAACGGGTTCGAAAAAAAACAAAAAAAAAAAAAAAACAAAAAGCAACATGTCGTGAAGCCACATTAGCGACATGCTCATAGTCCATAGCGACATGTGAATTGCAATTTGAATAGTTGCCATGAAGATTTGTTACCAATAAATGCGCTTGACTTATACTTGCTGGTTAGTCACATCTTTTGATATTTTTGCACCATTTCAACTTGCATGCTTTTTTTAGCCTTTTACATTTATTACTTTTTGTTCAATGTTGCATTTAAGTTATTTCTTGACTTTATATCTAAAGTTTAGTTTTTGTATTGTACTATAGGAATCATTAAGTAGAAACATGGTTGAACAAAAAGTTTAAAACTTCTTAAGGGAATTAAAGATTATAGACTATATACTAAAAATTTAACCCAACCTTGAAATTTTAGTAAATGAAGAAATATGTAAACACTTAGGTAAAGTAGACACATACTTGAGCAAATAATATATAACCTATAAGATGGTATAAATTATTTAAGAACACCTTATGATAAAATCTGATAATATACTTGCACTCATACACTCAAAATTTAGAAAGAAATCCAGAATCTGCTGATGAGTATAGAAGATTTTCTAACTAAAATTGTGTTACATAAAAACACATAAAAAAAGTACACACACACATAGTAACATACACTAAAAAAGAATAGTTCAATCTCCACACTTTTTTCTCCACACTTCTAAAAAGTGTCTAAAATTTTACTAATTTATTAACACTTAATAGTGTGTAAAATTTGGTTACATTAATAAGTGTGGGAAAAATTGTAAAACAATAGATTTTTCACACTTATAGTTGTCTAAAAAAAGTTCACACTTTTAAGTGTGAATATTTATAAGATTTCTCCACACTTCTAAGTATAGAGGTTATTTTGTAACACCCAAATTCCCCCACTTTGAGGAAGTGTGGAGAATTTGGGCCTCCACACTTTAAGAAAGTGTGGAGAATTTGAGTCCACACCTATTAGTGTGAACATTTCTTAGATTTCTTCACACTTAAAAGTGTGAACTTTTTTTTTACACATGAAAAATTTATTGTTTTTTTAATTTTTTTCACACTTATTAATGTAACCACTTTTTATACATTATTAAGTGTTAATAAATCAATAAAATTTTACACACTTTTAAAAAGTGTAAAGATGTGACCAGTTTTTTGTAGTGATAGAAATGTACATATGCAAAAAAAAAATAGTACTAACATAGAAATGTACACATGGAAAAAAAATAGTACAATACAAACACTAAACTTTAGATATAAAGTCAAGAAATAACTTAAATGCAACATTGAACAAAAAGTAATAAATGTACTAGGCTAAAAAAAGCATGCAAATTGAAATGGTGCAAAAATATCAAAAGATGTGACTAACCAGCAAGTATAAGTCAAGCACATTTATTGGTAACAAATCTTCATGGCAACTATTCAAATTGCAATTCACATGTCGCTATGGACTATGAACATGTCGCTAATGTGGCTTCACGACATGTTGCTTTTTGTTTTTTTGTTTTTTTTCGAACCCGTTAAATTCTAAAATGTTGCCACGTTGGCCTTCGGACATGTCGCGTAGAGGGCTTAGCGACATGTTGGGGTAGTTTTGTAAGTGCAAAAAAGTTGGGGTAGAATCAGACACACGCTTTCCAAATAGGACTGCAGTAATTTTCGCTTTATTTTATCATGCCGAGCGCTGGACAAAATTAAGAAACATAAAAAAGCCAAAACCAGAAGAGAGAATGACATTGGTTTGTATAATTACACACAATCTCCGAATTGAACGAATGTGCTTGAATGATTTTTGTGTCTTGAATGATCGATGGTAAGGGTGCAAAAGAGAAAATTTTGTCGAGTAACTCAAGCTCGAACCCAGAATTGTGCCTCATGGTCGAGCCCACAAAATGAGCTCGAAATGTTTATATAGTTAAAAGTATTTACGATGTCATATTGTCATGTATTCATGTAATGCAAATATTCACAACAGTAACGGGTCGTACGTAACGAGACACAGAAAGTAGGGCCTCTTCGAGAAAATTGGCCTGGGTTCAATTGCACACTTTTAAAGTATAGAGCTTTATGTGTGTAGGAAAATTCGTCCACCCATTACTATAGAAGAAAACAATGTTTCAAAATTTTCTTTTCTAAAGAAGAAAACAATGTTTTAAAATCAATGTATGAATGAATAAAAGTTTAACGCAAAATCCCGTTTTTAAGAAACTTCCAATTCCAATGGTAATCAAATAAGCTCTGACGATTAATATATTGAGGTGATATATCTTCATCATTGCTCCATCTCTTCATTTCCACAGCTACTTGAGCTAACTTCCCTGTTCCCTCTTTGGCATTGCCGCCTCCTTTGTTCTAGCGCTGTCACCGCAGCCTCAATTGAAGTGCTGTTTCTGAATCAGTGTTATCAGACCCATAGTAGCAGACGGTATCTGGGCTGAGCCTGTCCTGCTTCAAGGGACCTGCACTGCTACTCGGCACAGCTACTGGATTGTACTCTAGGAAACCAGGTTGAGTAGGTTGCTCACTTTGAGGGATAAAGCGCTTCAATCTTTCAATTTCTCAACGAAGAAGATTATTTTCAAAATCAAGCTCTCGCTCCTTGTGATTTGAATGACCAATCTCCTCAAACAGCATAGCATCCTTGTTTTGTTTGACTGAAATTAGACCATCATTCAGTCGTTGCTCTAATTGATGCAATTCCAGCACAGTCGCTCCGTTAAGGTTACTGCCCGTTAACCACGCATTTTCATATTTGAGCCTTGAAACTTCATTTCTCAAATGTTCTAGCTCAGCTTGTTGTTGCCTCATCTCAGCTTGCATTTGTGATGTAGATTGTTCTTTAGCCACATTGTATCGATCAATAATTCCCCTCATACTAGTACCGCAAAACTCATACAAACGACCAGTAAAAGACAACAATCCCAACTTCAGCATCACAAAGCACAGACAATTCTCTTGCTTTTCTAATTAAACCAGCCTTCCTCTTTGAAAAAGTCACTTGTCTTGAACTCGCTTTCTCAATTTTCTTCATTTGAACCTTACCTCTGCCCATTCTTTTTATTCAAACCACCAAACCTAAAAAAGATTTATACTGTTTATCTAAAATCACCCAATAAACAAAATCCAGAAAGGAATTTGGCAAATATTGAGTAAAAATAGTAGATTTATTTTCTTGATTTAAAAAGGTATATGTGAAAAAACTGTGTTTTTAGTGCGTGTTGCTAAATACGTGTGAAGAGAAAGAGGCGTTTTCCACAAATGGCGAATTTTTTTAGTTTGTCGAATTCTTTTAGACTTTGACTAACTTTGAGCTAAGAGAAATGATAAATCGTCCTATTTATCATCCTACTCACATGATAGTGTCAGAACAACTGGTTTGATGCAAAGAGAGAATGAGTGGAAACAAGTTAGAAAAACCCATAATATTATTGCAAAACTCCTAAATCCTCCTACTAAATCATCCTACAGATCCTCCTACTCACAAGATAACAAGTGTCAGAACCGACGGTTTTAACGCAGAGAGAGAATGAGCAGAGAAAAACTATTTAATATTATTGTGTGTGTAAGAGGATTTGTAGAATGATTTAGTAAGAGGATCAAAGGCCATATTATTTTGTGTGTCGGAGGATTAATATGAGGATATTATAGGAAGCTTTAGCAATGCTCGTGAGTTAAAGCTATAGAATTCCGGCGTATTAACGGTTATTTTTGTTCGGTTTGAGTGCTATTTAGGGATGGCAAAAGTACCCGAAACCGATGGAGAAAACCGAAACCCGAACCGGTTGGGTCGGGTTCGAGTGCGGGTTGGCGGGTTTGGATACGGGTTTGGGTATTCATATGTTTTTTTAGTCGGGTACGAGTTTTGGTAATACCCGCCCGATTTCCACAGCTACTTCAGGTACTAACGATGCAAAACACCAGGGACTAACGATGCAACACATAGAGAATTTTAGGGACTTTTTACGTAAAAAAACATATTATTTCCAGAATTATTTTGTACCTAACGAATTTACAAAAATGGTCCTTCCGGTTAGCTGTAAATAACACCGTTAGTCCCCCGATAGCGATCTTTTGCAAATTTAGTCCTTAATAATTTTTTTTCCCGATCGTTTTATTTCGATTTTAGATTAGACACAACATTCTCGCTGCAACGCTCGGGTGCCCTCACTCATTTATACTATATATATAATTTCTTTCATTATATTTATATACTAAATATTTCTATCATCTAACATATCTAGATATTGTACATGAATCAATCGAAATCGTTAATCGCTTTATACGATATTCATATCCTTTAACTTTAAAACAAATTGAATATATTATGGTGTGTTGATTTGTTATGTCGGTGGGTTTTAGTGTGACTTTATTTTCATATCTTCCATTTTGTTGCGGATGCCCGATACCCATGGGGAAACAGAAAAACCGATGGGTAATATTAACCAGGTACGCAATGGATAATGGGGCGGGTACGGGTCTAGGTACTATATATTTTTTATTATTTTATACTACGTATATATACTATGTATATATATATATATATATTGAAAAAGGTTAAATTTATTAGTTAACCAATAGTACTTTTAAAATTTATTTAACAAAACATAGTAGTTTTGTGTATGTTCCTAATAAATGCCAAGTTTCTTTTGTTTGCTCTCTCTTATGAAATTGAAAGGCAACTTTAAGATAACGAAAAAAATTTAATTTTACACTTCTACTTTTTATCTATTTCAAAATCAAATATTTATGTTTACCTTTTCCAATATCCACATAAGTTGTAGATTGGCGGGAACATTCTGACCCCGGGTGCCTTTTGACACCAGCCATTGTCCATCCACAAGGAATGGCTCCGGGAAACTCTCCTGGCCTAGTGTGTCACCAACTGGAGTGAACCGAGACTCTCGGACTCTTGAGCTCTTATCCACAAAGTCTATCCAGTGATCCCATAGGTTTTGCGGAGGTGGGTACCTGTCTTGAACCAAAGTGCCAGGGATGGGATTCGTACCCGAGTCACTTGACTCAAGAATGAATGCCCCACCCACTGGATCAATGCCCAATGATTAATTTCACTCTGAACTTATATAAGTTACATATATCGGATCTGACTTTTGTACACGAAGCATCTTTCCAACTTTCTCTAAGAGGTACATATTGATGATTGTTTTTCTTCAGAAATTTGCATAACCCCAGGCCAAAACTCAGATACAATATCTGACAAAACTCTGTTTGAAACAGAACAAACAGAAGAACTAATTCACAATGCAAAAAGTCTTTCATGACTTTTTGCATTTAATGCATATCACAAGCATCAAAGCATCAAGAATTAGAATAACCTTTTATGCAACATTATCATCTAGCTGCATTTCCATTCACCTCCCCTCCATGACCACTCAACCAGCATCCACAGTGATCAAAGAAGGGAGATGTATGGCATCATTAGACACCCATAACCCTTCCAATCAAGAGCTATACCAAGTAATCTACATTTCCCACCCATCATATACTGCCCACCCAAACCATACTATGATTGTCCTATATCGTGGTACATTCTTATGAGAATGATTAGCTATGTAATCTTTGACTCCACCTGAACCAATATTTACAATAAATGGCAACAAAATAAATACTGGTATCATTTTATGAAATGTGGGTACGAAGTATGGTTTATGTTGATATACATAAAGGATTCGTTTAGGTCCATAACATAAACTGATAACCATTACAAACTAGCATTTGTTTCCCCTTTTTCTACTCTTGTGTTACCTATAATTTTGATAAATTATATTTTGTCTCGTATGTTAAGTTTAATGCTTAAGATGATTTTACAGAACAACGTGACACTTACAACCTATGTAATCTTTGATTCCACCTATACCCAATCTTCGCAATTAATGTCTTCCGGCATAGTAATGATTATTTTTGTTCGGTTGGAGTGCAATTAGTTTAGAAACACGTGTACACTTACGTATATACAATGTAATCTATTGTCACACCCCCAAAATCGGGTCCAGCGGAAGCATACATGTAGCTGGGGTGTAACTCAATTGGTATTACAACACAAGTTCAAAAATGGTTTTCACTTCAATCATTTAGAATAAAATAGTTAAATCAAAAATGTTAAATTTACATTGTTAAAAGTAGTGCGGAAATAGGCCCTTAAAATAGTTTAAAACAGTCCCCATATAAATAATCAGAGTCTTCTATGACCATGCCATGCCCTGCCAAAACCTCCAGTAGCGTGCCATTGGTAAAAACCTGAAAATACATGCTAAAGTGTCAACACGAGGTTGGTGAGTTCATAGAGTTTGTTTAACAAATAAAGTATATAGAAAATGATCACACAGCAAAGGCATCGTAAATCCACTCAGTTGCAAGTCCCGCCATAAGAGACTTGCAACCTGTGTGTTCACAACCCACTGCTAAAAGATAGTTTACACAATGCACCGGATTATATTCACCCAAGGTCAAGAATAGACACAAGGGCGGGGGCCTCTCCCCAAATAGTACTACGACATCCAAGGTCAAGTATAGACACAAGGGTAGGGGGCATCTTCCCATGAGTACTACCAATACCTCTCCGATAGTATAGAGTATTATGTATGCACGTAAATACGAATCTTGTATTTAAATTAAGCAAGTATAGTGTAACAAGTATGTATAACGCAATCAAGTATAATGCCAATCAAGTATAACACAATCAAGTATAAATGTTTCAAGTATCAAGAAAGTATGTTTTGAGTATTTGTACAAGTAAGTAAGTAGTTGAGCATGTATCTCCCCCCAAAGAGTTAAAACGAGTATAAAAAGAGTAAAAGCGGGGCTATGACTCACCTGGTGCGATAGCTACGATGACAAAAGTGGATACACAGAAATGAGGTTCGATCTCTAACCGCAACCTAATAGGAATGAATATGATCTAATTTAGATCACGAAATGATGTAGAGAATATGCATACACATGATACCTATACCACTCATAACTTGAAAATACTAGTTATAGTCAAAGTAAAGTATTTTCCATACTTAAGAAAAATAAGTCCAACTAGAATAATAAAAACTTGTCGTAATATATCGTATATAAAAACGTTAGTGTTATATTCCTCGTTTTGAAAACCTTAAGATATCGTCTAGTAGTTGCATAAATAAACCTTGAGTCGTACGTATTTCGTTAATTAAAAATAAACTCCTTGAATAAGAAATCTAGAAAATATATTATTTAGTACGTAGTTATATTATTTTCTAGTAGTGACTATATATATATATATATATATATATATATATATATATATATATATATATATATATATATATATATATATATATATATATATATATATATAGTTTTGACGATTTTAAAACATGTATAACTTGGTCGTTTTAAGCTCATTTTACTCGTTCTTTATATCCACGGATTCGTTTTAGTATATACTAATATATTTTCGATAGCTCGGCTCCTCTAGGTTACGTTTAACGCCTCTATTTGCCCGTCGAAAACTGTCAAACTGCATGCAGTTTTTCAGAAAATAGTTTTCGTCGTTAAATTCGGAAAATCATATCTCCTTCGTTATTAACTCGTTTTAATCCGTTCTTTCGCCCACGGCTTCGTTTTTGAAAGTATTTTCTAAATCTTTGTTCAAAAATATCCCCTGAGTTACTGAGTTTCCCACGTTTTCAAAATAAGGACAGTAGGTATTTATATAGTTTCAAAAATCATTTTCCTAGTTTCAAACTTGTTTCAACTTCAACCAAACCACTTTCAATCACCACAAATCTAGTCTAATCTTACCATACACCTTCTTAGGGTGTCATGGGTTCCTAAACATCATAAATCAAGTGGATCCAACAAGGATCTAACTATAATCCATTTCTAGGGATCAAAAGTTATATATATATATAAAAATGAGTGGTATAACTAACATATGCATGTAGATCTTGAATGGAAATCATATGATCATAAAAATAACATGAAGAAATTATGGAAAAGAGTTTGACAACTTACTTAGAAAGATTAATGAGCTTGGATGAGTAAAACCTAAGAAACCTTGAGTTTTTATCACAAAACTCAAACAAGGATCACTAAAGGAACTAGATAATGACTTGATCTTGGAAAAATGATGGATTCTTGATGGAGATCTTGTTTGGGTCGAAAATGGTGAGAAGAGAGAAAAGAGGAAGAAAAGTTTCTAGTTGATTTGGTGAAATGAGATGGAATTGTGAGGTTTATGTTTATATATTATATCTATATGACAATTATTATTGGTGTAGATATTTTATGGGACAAGATCCCTAAATCAAGGTGGGGAGGGTGGGTTTTAGTAGGAAAAGGATGAGTGTGTAAGTAAAATGAAGACTTTTGTGTAGATTTAGTTAGTTATTGTGTAGTTTAGGTGTTACCGGGTACCGAGTTAACTAAAAATAAATTGTAACGAGATAAAATAAAATATAATGAAGTTGTAAAAATTGTAAAATAATATTCCTGATGAGAATCGGAAGTTAAAATAATGATCGGGTTGAAATATCGCAAACCGACGGAGTTATAAGCTTCGACGGGAAAACGTAACAGTTTATTTGAAAACACCGGGCAATGTAATAATATAATTTTTATATTATTATTATGAGTATAAAAATATGTTAGGACCATAGTTGGGATTGTCGGATCAATTATTAAAAATAATAGCTCATAAGATAACGTTTATTAGGTAGATAACCGTACGTATACAGAAATGACGCAACTCACGTATAAATGACAAATTTTCTCCGGAGGTGAATAGTGTTTTATGAATAGTAAAATTTTAAAACGCTTCTCAGAATATCAAACTGACCTCAAAAATGATGAATAGTAAAATGATGAATAGTGATCGATGAATAGTAACCGATGAATAGTAAATGTGAAAGTTCGGGAAAATACCAGAATTTACGAGTTGTGACAGTCTCTACCCCTTAAGGGAACTTCGTCCCGAAGTTCAGTTAATGTTGGTCTCTGAAGTGTTATATAGGTGAAGATTCATGAGATGAAATGACCAGTTGACGTGCTTCCAGGCGGCGGTTTACGAAGTGATGAAAAGTATAAGCGTTCTGACAACGAGGGTATACACACACATAAATGAAACATTTTGAAATTGAGTAGAGGATTCAATCCAGACAGAATTTTATTATAACCATTCTCAGTGTTACAAAATTCATTTCTGAGTCGGATATAGGTAGTCAGCCTATGTCCCACTATCCCGGGTTGAATATAGGTGACTAGTCTATATTCCACCGAGGTTCCATGAATTTTGAAATACTCAGCTCAGTTATACTAATACTATGTCCTTTACAAATACCAAGACGTTCAGAAAGACTAAGGCAGGTGACCCAACTCGAGGTCAAATGATGAGACTATGCAAGGAGAAGGCGTAACATGAGGCGCATAAGTTATGTAAGCATACTAATAGGGAAGACAATTATAGAAATCAACTAGGATAAATGAATATAATATACCAGATAATGAGACACAAATCTCATCACCTAAGTCAGCAACAAACCACAAGTGAGGCTTCAGCTTGGCAGGCAGACACGTGACGGTCATAGGGTTAAGTTTTTCATAAAAGTAGCTATAGTCTAGGTTTTAAAAACACTTAGTTCGCTATAGCCAAAGCTCTGATACCAATCTGTCACACCCCCAAAATCGGGTCCAGCGGAAGCATACATGTAGCTGGGGTGTAACTCAATTGGTATTACAACACAAGTTCAAAAATGGTTTTCACTTCAATCATTTAGAATAAAATAGTTAAATCAAAAATGTTAAATTTACATTGTTAAAAGTAGTGCGGAAGTAGGCCCTTAAAATAGTTTAAAACGGTCCCCATATAAATAATCAGAGTCTTCTATGACCATGCCATGCCCTGCCAAAACCTCCAGTAGCGTGCCATTGGTAAAAACCTGAAAATACATGCTAAAGCGTCAACACGAGGTTGGTGAGTTCATAGAGTTTGTTTAACAAATAAAGTATATAGAAAATGATCACACAGCAAAGGCATCGTAAATCCACTCAGTTGCAAGTCCCGCCATAAGAGACTTACAACCTGTGTGTTCACAACCCACTGCTAAAAGATAGTTTACACAATGCACCGGATTATATTCACCCAAGGTCAAGAATAGACACAAGGGCGGGGGCCTCTCCCCAAATAGTACTACGACATCCAAGGTCAAGTATAGACACAAGGGTAGGGGGCATCTTCCCATGAGTACTACCAATACCTCTCCGATAGTATAGAGTATTATGTATGCACGTAAATACGAATCTTGTATTTAAATTAAGCAAGTATAGTGTAACAAGTATGTATAACGCAATCAAGTATAATGCCAATCAAGTATAACACAATCAAGTATAAATGTTTCAAGTATCAAGAAAGTATGTTTTGAGTGTTTGTACAAGTAAGTAAGTAGTTGAGCATGTATCTCCCCCCAAAGAGTTAAAACGAGTATAAAAAGAGTAAAAGCGGGGCTATGACTCACCTGGTGCGATAGCTACGATGACAAAAGTGGATACACAGAAATGAGGTTCGATCTCTAACCGCAACCTAATAGGAATGAATATGATCTAATTTAGATCACGAAATGATGTAGAGAATATGCATACACATGATACCTATACCACTCATAACTTGAAAATACTAGTTATAGTCAAAGTAAAGTATTTTCCATACTTAAGAAAAATAAGTCCAACTAGAATAATAAAAACTTGTCGTAATATATCGTATATAAAAACGTTAGTGTTATATTCCTCGTTTTGAAAACCTTAAGATATCGTCTAGTAGTTGCATAAATAAACCTTGAGTCGTACGTATTTCGTTAATTAAAAATAAACTCCTTGAATAAGAAATCTAGAAAATATATTATTTAGTACGTAGTTATATTATTTTCTAGTAGTGACTATATATATATATATATATATATATATATATATATATATATATATATATATATATATATATATAGTTTTGACGATTTTAAAACATGTATAACTTGGTCGTTTTAAGCTCATTTTACTCGTTCTTTATATCCACGGATTCGTTTTAGTATATACTAATATATTTTCGATAGCTCGGCTCCTCTAGGTTACGTTTAACGCCTCTATTTGCCCGTCGAAAACTGTCAAACAGCATGCAGTTTTTCAGAAAATAGTTTTCGTCGTTAAATTCGGAAAATCATATCTCCTTCGTTATTAACTCGTTTTAATCCGTTCTTTCGCCCACGGCTTCGTTTTTGAAAGTATTTTCTAAATCTTTGTTCAAAAATATCCCCTGAGTTACTGGTTTCCCACGTTTTCAAAATAAGGACAGTAGGTATTTATATAGTTTCAAAAATCATTTTCCTAGTTTCAAACTTGTTTCAACTTCAACCAAACCACTTTCAATCACCACAAATCTAGTCTAATCTTACCATACACCTTCTTAGGGTGTCATGGGTTCCTAAACATCATAAATCAAGTGGATCCAACAAGGATCTAACTATAATCCATTTCTAGGGATCAAAAGTTATATATATATATATAAAAATGAGTGGTATAACTAACATATGCATGTAGATCTTGAATGGAAATCATATGATCATAAAAATAACATGAAGAAATTATGGAAAAGAGTTTGACAACTTACTTAGAAAGATTAATGAGCTTGGATGAGTAAAACCTAAGAAACCTTGAGTTTTTATCACAAAACTCAAACAAGGATCACTAAAGGAACTAGATAATGACTTGATCTTGGAAAAATGATGGATTCTTGATGGAGATCTTGTTTGGGTCGAAAATGGTGAGAAGAGAGAAAAGAGGAAGAAAAGTTTCTAGTTGATTTGGTGAAATGAGATGGAATTGTGAGGTTTATGTTTATATATTATATCTATATGACAATTATTATTGGTGTAGATATTTTATGGGACAAGATCCCTAAATCAAGGTGGGGAGGGTGGGTTTTAGTAGGAAAAGGATGAGTGTGTAAGTAAAATGAAGACTTTTGTGTAGATTTAGTTAGTTATTGTGTAGTTTTGGTGTTACCGGGTACCGAGTTAACTAAAAATAAATTGTAACGAGATAAAATAAAATATAATGAAGTTGTAAAAATTGTAAAATAATATTCCTGATGAGAATCGGAAGTTAAAATAATGATCGGGTTGAAATATCGCAAACCGACGGAGTTATAAGCTTCGACGGGAAAACGTAACAGTTTATTTGAAAACACCGGGCAATGTAATAATATAATTTTTATATTATTATTATGAGTATAAAAATATGTTAGGACCATAGTTGGGATTGTCGGATCAATTATTAAAAATAATAGCTCATAAGATAACGTTTATTAGGTAGATAACCGTACGTATACAGAAATGACGCAACTCACGTATAAATGACAAATTTTCTCCGGAGGTGAATAGTGTTTTATGAATAGTAAAATTTTAAAACGCTTCTCAGAATATCAAACTGACCTCAAAAATGATGAATAGTAAAATGATGAATAGTGATCGATGAATAGTAACCGATGAATAGTAAATGTGAAAGTTCGGGAAAAGACCAGAATTTACGAGTTGTGACATCTATTCTCCAAAAGGTGAAGAACGGTGGATACTTATGTAATCTTTGATTTGATTCCACCTAAACCGATATCTGCAATTAATGTCTCTCTCTTTTTTCTTTTTTTAACTTATTTGCAATTAATTTCAAAAAAAAATATAAATACTATACAGTGTCATTTTGTGAAGTGTGGGTACGAAGTTTGGTTTATGTTCAATTTGGCAAAGGTTTGATTTAGGCTAGACACAATGGTGAGTAGTGGTGACCTTCCACGACCCTGCCACATCATCTTTCTCTCTCCGACTAGTGGCGACTATCGTACTTTTCAATGTTTTTTTGTTTTTATTTTTTATTTTTTTTAAATGTTTTAAACAGCATATTTAAACTTCATTAATAATAAAAATATTATAAATCCTTTTATATATTAAAACATAATCTCAAGTGGGGACTTTCATATTTCAAAAAAAAAAAAAAAAAAATTCCTTATTAGGTACATATTTTAATTATTATTTTATTGAGAAGATGCAACTAATAATATGATTAAACTTTTTAAATGATTATCTTTAATAATAAAAAACTATAATTAAAAATCATAAATCAAACAAAACAAAAATTTAATTATTTGTTTTTTAATTAAAAAACAATAATATATCATTCATTTTTTTTTAATTTTTTTAAATCCGCGCGTGCGCGGGCACTATAAGTGCTAATCTGCTTATTAATAGTGCTTATTTGCTTTAAACATTAACATGTGCCAATCTGCTTATATTAAATGCTGATTTCCCCAATAATGGGCTTGTGGTCTAGTGGTGAAGGCTTAAGTGGTTAAGCGAACCCAAGTGAGAATAGTACCGGTTTGGGTGACCGACCGGGAAGTCCTCACTTGGGAACCACAAGCTCTAATGATATCAGGCGAATCGGGAATAGGAGTTAAGGGTTATCCCCTAAGGAGAGGCTCGGGGTTGGTATCTCTGCCGAGGATGCGACACTAACTCGAGCCAACAACATCTAACAACTCCCGCCTTTAAAAAAAATGCTGATTTCCCCAAAAATAAATACAAACAAATAGTTTTCAAATGAGTGTCTGGTCTACTTATCTTCCAAAAACAAGGCAATTAAGCAGACACTACTAAATTAACCAAAACAATATCTAAACATTGAAAATTGTGTAACTGTTGGTAGTTTCTTTTCCTCGTAATTTGCAAGAGAAGAATATTAAATAGTCATAGCCTTGGCTCCATCACACACATTAGTCATTAATCATTATATATATATATATATATATATATATATATATATATATATATATATATATATATATATATATATATATATATATATATATAGAATTGAGATCAAATGAGAACCTTCTTAAAGTTGTAAAAATGAGAACCAACCAAAATCTCATAAATGACACTCAACTTAAAAGAAAATAAAAACATAATTAATTACAACTAAAACTGTTAAACATTTGATGGGTTTTCTTATGAAAATTGACGTAAACTAGGTGATACACTTTGATTCAAGGTGTAATGTGTATCAAGGTTGAGTATTGTGTTTCAAGTTTTTAGTGGTTGTTGTGTATTAGGTGTATCAATTTATGTATAAGAAATTAGTTTTTTGAGATTTTAATGTATATGTATCAAAATTTTAATTGTGTATCAGTAATCCGTTTATCATGTATGAGTTGGTTATTAATCGATTTAATGTTAACTTGTATTAATATATAATATTTTGGTGCATCTTTGCTAAAATGGTTATGTATCAATGTTTTAATGGTATTTTAGAATAGTTCTCATTTTTACAACTTTAAGAAAGTTCTCACATTAACCTTCCCCTATATATATATATATATATATATATATATATATATATATATATACTAGCTTTCGAAGCCCGCCCAACGGGCGGGCATGACTTGTGATTTTCGTTGAAAAAAGTAAGTTAACCAAAAAAAATATATATATAAACATAGTAAATCATATATTGAATGGAATAAGAACGAAAAGAAATATACGTTTATCGAATATGAGAGAAAATATAAAGCTTGACAACCTTCATGTTAACAAACTTATTTACATGAATATTGCATTTGCTAAATCATAGATGTGCCAAGATGCCTGATTGACACCTTCATTCAAGAACCTTGACAGCCGGCACATTTCATTGAAGTCTCTGACTTTGACCCGTTACTGCAACATTTATAACTTCAGTTAGGAAACATAATAAATATATTATAAGTTAGACACCATAGAGTTATTAATAACGTACATTATGACTCTAAATGTAATGCAAAAATACAAATGAAACAATTTCACATCAAATTAATTCTCACCATGTAAGGGCCGGTGAGTAGGAGGTGATGATCTCTCTCTTCATTCCAGAACATTGACAGCCGGCACATTTCATTGCGCCTGACTTTGACCCGTTACTACAACGTTATATATTTTAATTACCTTACCCGTTCCTCACCCCCAAAACCTTCTACCAAGCACGCCCTTAATCTATTTTTATTTCCAATGATGTGAAAGGTGCCTTAACTGTACGCACATCATATCATTGACATTCTTATAAGGGTAAAAGCTACAAAATAGCCACGTATTTTTAAATTTATACCGACTTAAAACAGTTACTTTTTTATTTAATGATTTCAACAATGTACTTTCAAATTTTGTTCCAACTTCACCAATATGACCCCTAAAATGACTATATTGTTATACGTATTATTGTTTCGAAATGTCTACAATGTACACCAAAAAGAATAAAGGCCATTAATAAAAGTACTTGGGTCATTACTTTCGTTAACAATCAGAAAATACATAAATGTGCTCGAGTCATTTAAATGAAGATTACTTATTAAATGTATTTGAATATAGTTAACAATAGGTTATCCCAGCATATTTAAATGTGATTTGTTTGAAATATATAAAACATGCATGAGATTTCCATTCTTTTTTAGCACAT
>JARVZY010004207.1:0-23995 GCA_030686995.1 Artemisia argyi
AACTCCTCAAGAACTTTTCAGCACTCGTCAACGCTAAGTCTATCTAGCCTACCCTTGGCTGCGTAATCAATGGCTTTCCTTGTTTGATAGTCAACCTTATCGTAAAAGATTTGGATCTGGAGCCATGGTTCGATGCCATGATGAGGGACTTTTCGGAGTAGGTCTTTATATCGAATCCATGCTTCATAAAAGGTTTCATTTTGACGTTGTTGGAACATCAAGATGTCATTTCTAAGCTTAGTAGTTTTCCCCGGTGGGAAAAATTGAGCAAGGAAACGAGTGGTAAGATCATCCCATGTGGTGATGGATCCCGCGGGTAAACGCTCAAGCCATTGACTAGCTTGATCCCGTAGAGAGAATTGGAATAGGCGTAATCGGGTTGTCTCTCTAGTTGCAACATCCAGGTCTATGGAATCTACGATTTTGAGGAAGTCCTTAAGATGTTGGTTTGGATCTTCGGAATGAAGTCCATGGAATGCACATCCGCTTTGCACCAACCGGATGGTGTCGGATCGCAAGGGGGTCACATTGGCTCCGGTGAGCTCAATGGTGTTTCGGCAGCCTTGGTGGCTAGGTCGGGAATACTCTCCTAAGGTTCGGGGCCTAAGGGGTTCTAGTGGTGGGTTTTGTTGTGGTGGGATGATGGGTTCAAAGATGTTACCACCTTCCATGGTGTCGGGTGGTAAAGAGTTACGAACAAAGGCACAAAGAAATAGATAGACTAAAGAAGACCTAAAAAATAAAAATAAAATCTTACTAGAAAGGAATCTAGCAAGTAGACCTAATAAAAAGAAATTCTAACCTAGACAATAACTATTCCCCGAGCTGCGGCGCCAAAAACTTGATGCGTGGGAATCGTAACAGGCTTTACCTCTCGAGGGATCTCGAGAAGCTTACAACCCCCACCAGGCAGTGTACCTGATCGTTGTAGTATAGTATAGTGACAAGTACCGGGGGATTGATCGTTCAGTTTAGGAATAGTGTCGCTAGGATTAGAAAGCCTAAATACTAGTTCTAAAGGTGAGGGATGATTATTTTTGTGTTTTTATATTTTTATGAAAGCAAGTAAAATCTCGGGGTTTGAAGGATTTGGGCGGAATTAGTTGCTATTCAACTAACCCAATACTAAGATGCAATCAAAATAAAATACTAGAAAAGAAAATAAACTAATTAAACTAAAGTTGTGAGCAGTAATTGGAGAAAATGTGTTTACTTAGATTTCACTACTCCCTAGATATCTTTTACACGTTAATTACTTGTTATAATTGCATGGATGACGGATCGTATTCCTTAATACCATTCATGGGGTGGCACACATAACTCCCCAATTCTATGAGCTCTTATCTCCTCCTACACCATGCCCAGCACAACTATAGGGATTGTAAACAGTGGCTCATGCATTAAATACAACCAATAAAGACCTAGTGCACCTCGGTTCATGTTTCTTAAGACGTTCAAGCATGTTACCATTTGGAGATCTGCTAGTTTTCTTAAGCCTAACATATAAATCATTCATCCAAGACAAGAATAAACAAGTAATCAACACATAATCAATATCTAGGTTTCATTAGATCTAAGCAAACACAAGATAGATCTAGCCTAGCATGATAGAATTAAGACAAGAACATGACATAGACAACCAACACATAGACATATTGATTGAATTAGAAGAACACTTATCTTGATTAATCATGCAAGGTATCAAGGGGTTGGAACCCTTGAAAAACCTGTAAAGTTACACCAAAATCGTACTTAGGGTTTCTCCCAAAACTTCTCTCAATGTGTGAAAATTAGAAAACTATATATAGAAAAACAGGTATGACGGCGTCAAGACAAACAATGTGACGCCGTCACCTCGCCGCCAAAACTCTCCTCGGACTGTCTAGATCCACTTCTGACGCTGTCAAGACTTAAGTACTTCCAGGCCGTCATGACTCTTTTACTCTTGACGCCCTTCCTACGTGACACCGTCAAATCTGTTCTGGGTCGTCATGGAAATTCATGAAATTTGCTCTTGACGCCGTCAAGATTTTGCTCTTGACGCCGTCACCTACTGTTCCCAGCATGGAAAATTAAGACTTTGGCGTTTTCTTCACTTTTATGCTCCAAAAACGTCCGAATTGCTTCCTTTTCCAGATTTCTCTCCCAAAGTACCTAAAATCACAAAAGGAACGATTTAGGGCAATATTTGATCAAATAAAGTCAATTCCGGGCTTAAATGACCCCCCAAAAGTGGTTCATTTTTCGCCTCATCAGAAGTGTTGCTCGACACATCATAGATCGAACCATGTCTAACAGGGTTCTATTTCTCCTCTCCGCAACTCCATTTAGTTGTGGTGTTCTAGGAGGAGTTAACTGTGAAACTATACCACAGTTTTTAAGATGGTCAAAAAATTCGATACTAAGGTATTCTCCTCCCCTATCGGATCGGAGTACCTTTATCTTTCTGCCCAGTTGGTTCTCTACTTCGTTTTGAAACCTTTTGAATACTTCAAAAGTATCCGACTTATGTTTAATCAGTTAAACATATCCATATCTACTGAAATCATAAGTAAATGTAACGTAGTAGCGGTTTCCATCTTTTGTGGTTGATCGGAATGGTCCACACACATCCGTGTGTACTAAGTCCAATAATCCTTCACCTCTTTCACATGTTCCTGTGAATGGTGATTTAGTCATCTTTCCCAATAAGCAAGACTCGCATACATCATCCGATTTGAAGTCGAATGATTCCAACACTCCATCCTTTTGGAGTTGGGCGATGCGTTTCTTGTTTATGTTCCCAAGACGAGAATGCCACAATTTTGATTTATCAAGCTCGTTAGACGAACCAACATTTAAAATCACATTGCCATTATCTCTAATACATTCAACAGTTTCATATATGCCTTTGCAATGAGAAGCTTTAAATATAAAACAACCATTTGAATAAACCAAAATATCTCCATTCTCATTGTCAAATGAAAATTGATAACCATCCTTAAACAAAACATGAAATGAAATAATGTTTCTTGTCATTTCTGACGAATAACAACAATTATTTAAATTTATCCTAACTTCAGACTTTAGCATGAGCTCGTACTTTCCAATCTTCGTCACAGGTGTGATTTTCCTGTTCCCCATGACTAAGTTGAGCTCTCTGTTGAAGATAAGACCTTGATAGATCTTCTTGAGCACTCTAGAATCGTTAGATATGTTAAAGTAATCAATAACACACTAATAGACAATCTCTGTAACTTGTATTTTAAAGCGGAAACAAACACAAGTTTAATACTAAGAACTCTTGATCCTCTATGGATCTTTTAATAACAATGAAAAATGTTTTTCTAAAAACTTAATCAATACATAATCGTGTGTTCCTTTTATACACAAGGAACCTTAAACCGTTTCCCAAGAAACGTATATTCTAAAAATACATAAAAGATATGCATTATCACTTCCTAAATTAACTCATGCATATCCTAACTAAAATACATAAAATATGGAATAACTATATCCGCAGAAACTAATAATGCTGAATCTAGTCTTCAGCAGATACACTGCTTCAGCAGGAACCAGCTCTTCAGCAATATCCTTCAGCAGTAACCGTCAGCAGAATTCTTACTTAGCAGAATTCCCAACAATCCTCCCCTAATCTTGAATTTGACCAGGTTAAGTTCAAGATTCTTGATAGATCTTTGAAGTTATATACCAAAAGGATTGTAATAATATAGCACCAGCAAAGAATCACCATCAGCAGAATCTCTATGATCAACAAATACTTGAAATCTCCATTCTTTGCAGCAACAAATGACTAAATGTACATCAAAACAAATTAGTTTCATACTATTCTCATCACTTCCAGGTGTGTTAACTCCTGTGAGAGGTGAATCATTGAAAATAATGGATTTGATGTCTCTTTACCAATAGCCATCACTACTGGAGTAGCCAAGTATTCTAAGGTACACGGATAACCACATGATTTTTAGCAAATCATCAGCTATAAACGGATTTGAGATGTCTTTACCTGTAGCCGTTTGCTCAGGACTAGCCAATTATTTTGATGAAAAATCATCTTGGTTAACTGATTACCAAATATGGTTTTCCACTGCCTTTACCACAAGCCATATACATGTGGGCTAGCTAATTATTTGGAATCCATAAAGGAAAAATCCATGGTAAATTGACAACCATTTCAACTACTCAGCAATAAAGCATGGGTGAGTTGAAAACCCTATGGTTTTGAGCAAACCATTACAGCTATCAACAGATTTGATGTGTCTTTACCAAAGCTGTACCCTTTGGACTAGCCAACTTTTTGATGGAATAGTCTACATCAGGTAAGTTGATAACCAAACCTGCATACAATAGACACAATACTATACAAAAATGTTAGTTTTTTTTATTAAGAAATAAAAACAAATATACAACATTATACCCTTAAACAGAAGCTGCTCTAGAAGTCTTAATCCGTTGTTTGAAGATTTTTACCAAAGATTCAGCAAACAATCTTGCATTCCCAACTGGATCAGGAGGAATCTCCAACTTTTGTTGCAGCATTTTCTCCATCAGAGACACTTTCAGAGGATATCTTGTGCCAAGATCCATTATCAGCCTTAGACCAGTTGTAGTTTCCAAAACATGAACATAAGGCATAGGATAGAACTTCCAACTCTGAACTTTCCATCTCTGATTGTTTTTCCATATGTCATAGCTAACACCAGTGGGATTAGAAGAATCAAACAACACTCTAAGATCACCCAATAAATACAATGCAGACCCTATAGGAGTATGATTTGCATAATATTTGTGAACCAACTCATTTAGAGTGACCAAATCCTGATGATCAACAAGATGTAGAATCTCTTGAAGAAATGTAAAGGATATAGAAGATTTATCCAATCTGTAAATGGTATTAACTTGACCATTTTCAGTTAACTCCCAGTGAATCAAAACATCTCTAGTTACCTTAGGCCAATCATCAGGGGATCCTTCCCTTATAAATGAATCATCAGAAGCATTCACATTTATTAGACTTTGAGTGGAATGTGAAGTTCTGACTCTAGCCATTCTCTTTGCTCTTCTTCCAGGAACAAAAATACCAGCATGAGGTAGAGAAGATGCATCAGGAACTTCAGCTTCAGCAGATACACCTTCTGCAGCATCAGTTTCCACTGATGGAGTATCCAATTGTTCATCAGTAGAATCCTGAGAAGATTCAAGTGCAACAGATGCATATTGTTCATCCATAGCCTTCCTCATCTGTTTGGCTCTAGCAGCTTGAAGTTCAGCTTCTCTTACCTTAAGCTCATGAAATCTTGTAAGTTCAACTTTTTGTTCCTCATCTAGCTTCTTAGCAGCCTCTTCACCCAATCTTTCCTCCTCTAGTTGTCTCCTGGTTCTCTTTCTAGATGGAGGATCTTCTGCTATCACTTGAGCTTTACCTTTATCCACATAAGATGAAGCAGCAACATATGGCATATCAGCAGAAGTATTAGGTAAAGATACCTTTTCAGCAGCAACAGGAATATCCACATTAGGAATATTCTTAGAAGCACCCATTCCATCTTTGTCATTTCTAGCCTTGATCCTGTTATACATCTGGACCAATTTGTCAAATGGAAGTGCCCATACTTGTTTCCTAGTCCAAGCAGTATTATACAAAGCACTACTTTGACTTTTCACATATGTTCTCATGTAATCCCTCTGCTGAGCTTGAGTCATAGGTTTGTCTCTCTTAGCTTTGGCTTTTAACTCATCTGCTACTTTCTTCCTCAACTTCAGCACTTTCACAATTTCAGAAGCCTAGTCCTGCTTCTCCACCCTTTTACCAGGAATGTCTGTAGCTAAATCAAGATTAGCAAGCACTTGCTGTCCAATATTCTGCTAATCTGACTCATCAAACTCTTGAACAGCAGCATCCAATTCTCTTTGTCTTTCAATAGGCAAAGTAGAAACATATCTTTGAGTGGCAGACTGGTATGCTGCATCAAACTTGGCTTGCTGTGCCTCAGCCATATTAGAACTCTTCTTATAATCTTCCCATTCTTTGAAGAGTTTTTCTTGTGCAGCTCTGTCTTCAGCTGTAACAAGCTCATCCTCAGCCACCTCAGTTCCCTCAACAACATCATCATGAGGGACTTCCAAATTTTCCATAGGATCATCATTTAATTCTTGAACATCTCTATCAGTAGATCCTTGAGGCTTGAGGATTTCAGTGATTTCATCAGGAGAAACTTGTTGATTATGAACAGGGGAATTCAAATACTCTTTCCCTGCTACAAAGAATGTATCTCCTGATGCCTGAGCTTTATCAGCAGAAATGTCAGCAGCAATAATGCTTGGTGATTGTTTCTCCTGAAGTAGATCAGTAGCTTCAGCCATGAGCACATCATCATCACCACTAGACACTTTGGAAGATTCAGCAGCTTTCTTTGCCAAATATTGTCTTCTACTTCTTCTTCTGCTGAATTGAATTGGTGACTTAGATGAAGGTACTTCAGCAGCTTTAGGAGGAACAACATGAGACTATCTAGCAACTTCAGCTAGAATCTTAAGAGAATCCAAATTTGCCTCATAAGGAACTTCAGTAGTATCCAATCCATCCTTACTTTGCTTCTGCTGATTCAGTTGTGCCTCCAAATCTTGAACCTTACTTTTCAGCCTTTCAATTTCATTACCAAGAGTAGACTTCGTATCAGTAAGTTCCTTTTGGAGATCATCAGTCATTTTCATGTACATGCAAAGTGAATCATATACAAAAGTGAGAGTAATAGGGTCCTCTGCTCTACCAGCTGATTGCTTAGTGGTAAGTGGAGCTTCATTGAACCCAGCAGGAGAAACAGACTCATGTACAACATTAGGAAAACCTTCATCAATTGGCTCTCTCATAGGGCTGGGTGTAGGTAGTCTAGTGAACTCAGGCTCAAGAGACTGAAATGTCTCTTCAAACTCATGAATTTGCTCAACTGGAGCATCCTGAGATGGTGAAATGGTAGGACTAGGTGACATATGTACAGGGGTAGGTGGTGGTAAGTCAGTAGAAATAGGTAATGGTTTAGCAGTTGTAGCTGGCTCTTCCTCAATTACCACTGAAGGATTACCATCAGCAGCAACACCAGAAGATGATGGATTACCATCATCAGCAGCATTTTGAGAAGGCACATTACCAGCATCATCACCCTCAACTACATTATCATTGCCATGTGGCAACATAGCATCTAACAAAGGGCGATGTTCCCCATTATAATTTGTTTTCATTGAGGCAAACAACTTAGAACCAAGACTTTTAATAGGCACATGGGTTTTATCTTCAGTGGTTATATCTAAAATAATTTGTAAGAACCTAGGGTACATTAAAAACTTATGTTGTTGTTTATCAATATTTTCTAGCATATTTTCAAAAATAAACTTAGAAAAATTATAAGTTAGACCCTTAGAAAGACAAACAATACCACAACCCAATTGTAGAGAGAATTGGTTCCATCCACCACACTTGTTGCTGATACATTGGAGCAGCAAATGCACCAAATACCTCCACTTAGGACAGAATTGATTCTTGTGCCACTTAGTTGTATCAGTACTTTGATATCCAGCTTCCCTTAGCCCAGCAAGAATCTCTGCAGTGTTGGAATGATACACACCATTCTCATCATCCAACTGAAGCTTTGTCCTAATCAGACCTTCTATCACCACATACTCTACACCATCAATCTCAGCTACAATCTCTGTGTCAGATCTCTTTGTAGCAGATGCCCAAAATTGCGTCACCATTGATTCACAAACCAGATTGGGACAATGTGTCAAAGCATAATGAATCTTTGACCTTTGTAGAAACTCCACCATTAAATCAAATTCTTCATGTCCCTTAGCCTTTTTCAGAATAGCATACTTTTTATGATCTCCTTTCAATTCAAGTTGTGCCATTGGAATAAACTTGCGTGAGACAGTTATGAATTACACAGAGAAGAATGGGTTTAAGTGGAGTAATAAGCGAATAATTTTATTTAAGAAGAGATATGCGAAGTGGGTTATATTCGGAAGTTCCCCAATCGTGGTCAAAATTATCGAAACTTATTATTGACCGAGTCTGACGTGTAATTCAAAAACTTCCAATTTCAAAATTACCCTTCAGCAGAAATGAAAGTCAAACCTGCTGAGGAATGGTCAACATCAGCAGAAATCAAGCAAATGTAAAAATATCTTCAGTGAATATATTGATTTTTACTGTGCCACCCAACTCGCATTAATTATCATAACGCCCAAATTTGGCTTATTTAATCACCCCCAAATTTCACTTCTCAGGCATCAATTAGCCCCAAATCATCTCTCAAACCCTAATTTCCCAATTAACCTCAATTCTTCACCAAAATCATGTCATCAAAACCAGAAACTTCAGATCAAAATTCCTCTTCTTCATCATCAGAAGAAGATTTACCACCATATCCTTGGGAGCTTGATGATTCATACTATGAAAAAGAAATGGAGAGACGATGGGAAGCATATGAAAGACGATGAAATGCACATAGAAGGGGTGAACCAAGCCATGTTCCCAATCCTGCTGAGAGAGAACTTGTTTCTCCCTTCATATGTACCTCTGATGAAGACTCTTCAGAGGAGGAAAATGAAGATCCAACCTTTCTTCCTCCTTCCACACCAGAGAGATCCCAACCAAGATCAAGTAAGAGAGATCCATCTCTTCCAACATCACAAAATTTGGTGTTGGATCTTCCTGCTCCAGGACCTGGTCTTTCTCATCAAGAAAATATTGGACAGAGCAAGAAGGCAGAGATTGTACGTAAGGGAAAGGAGAAGCTGAAGTGGATGATTGAGGAATGTTGCTATGGACCAAAGTTCTTGAGTATTTTCTTGACTTTGGTACTTGAGCATCTTCACAGTCTTCCTTCTCATCTTTTTCCATTTTCATCTTCAGCTTCATCATTGTACTTGTCATAGCCTCAAGTATTTTGTAATAAGTGATAGAAGCTAGTAGTACTCAATTAGGCAACTGTTTAGGAATGGTCTTTGTAATCCAGTTGGAACTTTGAATGTAAGCTGTAACTTGTTTCTTTGAATGAATGAAAAGATCTTCTTTATTAATCAACTTTGTAAGACCTTCAGCATAATCAACTAATCAGAAGAAACCATGTTCAGTATACTTGACCACAGTCCCTTGAAATCAGCTCTTGATGACTTTTAACATACAACTTACAACCTCAGAACATCTGCAAAACAGACATAAAACATGCAAATACACCAAACAAACTTGCAAAAACATTAGTGGGTTAGTGTTAAAAACTCAAAAAGTATACAAATTATACAAATCTACAAAGTTTACACTCACAATCCTCCCCTGAGGCATATGCCTCCCCTTAAACTTTGCAGTTAAGGGTTAAGCATTCCAATATGGACCACCAAATATTGAAACCTTGGTCCATTAAATGCTTTGGTTAACAAATCTGCCACATTCTCATCTGTGTGAATTTTTACCACTTTAATTAAATGTTTCTCATAAGCATCCCTGATAAAGTGGTGCCTTATTTCAATATGTTTGGTTCTATTATGAAAAACTGGATTTTTAACAATGCAAATTGTACTTTGATTGTCAATGAAAATGGTAGTATTCATAAAGTTATACCCATAATCCAGCAATTGATTCTAAATCCATAGAACCTGTCCACAACAATTGGCAGCAGCAACATACTCTGCTTCAGTAGTAGAGGTAGCAACAATGGTCTGTTTCTTGCATTGCCAAGAAATCAGTCTCCTTCCAAGGAATTGGCAACCTCTAGTTGTGGATCTTCTATCCAGATTGGCACCAGCATAGTCACTATCACTATAAGCTGCTAGCTGAAATGGAGACTCTTTGGGATACCAAATACCTAATTTGGGTTGGCCTTTTAGGTACTTAAAAATCTCTTTGACAGCATTCAAGTGAGAGGTTAGTGAAGTGACTTGGTGCCTTGAACATGCACTCACAACAAATGTAATGTCAGGTCTAGAGGCAGTCAAATACATCAAAGAACCAATCATTGACCTGTATAAATGAACATTCACAGGGAGATCAGGATCAATATTGTTCTTTGGTTTGGGAGCGTCATAGGGAGTAGTGGCAGTCCTGACATTCTCCATATCAAACTTTGACAACATATCCTTTACATACTTCTCCTGATGAATGAAAATAACATCAGGTTTCTGCTGAACCTGTAAACCCAAAAAGAAAGTGAGTTCCCCTATGGCACTCATTTGAAATTCTCCCTACATCAGATCCTCAAACTCTCTACACCATGCTTCTTTGGTGGAACCAAAGATAATATCATCCACATACACCTGCACAAGAATAATATCCCTGGAATCTTTCTTGAGGAATAGAGTCTTGTCAATGGCACCTCTTCTGTAGCCATGCTTCAGCAGAAATGTGGAAAGTCTAGCATACCAAGCTCTGGGAGCTTGATGAAGTCCATAGAGAGCTTTGACAACCTTGTACACATACTCAGGATAATCAGGGTCTTCAAATCCCTTGGGTTGAGTCACATAAACCTCCTCTTCAATCTCACCATATAAGAAAGCACCTTTAACATCCATCTGATAAACCAGAAAGCCCATATAAGAGGCAAAGGCCAAAAATATCCTAATTGCTTCAACTCTGGCCACTGGTGCAAAGACTTCATCATAGTCAATGCCTTTCTCTTGTCTAAACCCTTGAGCCACTAGTCGAGCTTTGTTCTTCACCACAATCCCCCTTGCATCTCTTTTATTCTTCAAAATCCATTTTGTCCCAATGGCATATTTACCATCAGGAAGAGGAACCAAAATCCAAACCTGCTGATTCTTAAATTGCAGCATCTCTTCTTGCATTGCTTCAAGCCATCTTGAATCAGCCAGTGCTTGAGGAACAGTAGTTGGCTCAATCTGATAAAGAAAGCATGCAAACAGACAATGTTTGAAGTCTGTGTGATTGTCCCTCTTTTGATTGTAGACATAAGAGATGAAAGCAACTTCACCATATTTAGTATTCTTTACAGTGATTCTTGTTCTAACAGGTGCTTTAGGATCTCCAATAATCTCTGATAGGGGATGAGCATTATGAATCCTTTTTGTTGCTGTAGGGTTAACATCAATGGTGGCATCAAGGTTGTTGACTGTAGGCCCAAACTCAGTATCATAAGAAGCTGAGTGAAACAGGCCAGGCTTGGGTTTATAATTCCCAAGATCAGAAGGACTTGGAAATCTTGTAAAAGGCTTCTCCAAGTCTGTAGATGCTTCAGTGGAAATGGGAGAGTGGGCATCATGAGCATCAGCATCTTTGGCTTTATCAGTGGGAATAGGTGTGCCTTCAGTAGAAATGTCAGCAACATCCTTGTTTCCACTGACTGCTTGTGCTGATTGATGTAGGATAGCTTCAGTCTCTTGTATAACCTTTTCATTGAGTTTCTGAGCTTCCTTTGTAGCAGCATGTTCTTGCTTCTTAAGTCTTGCAAGATCCTCTGCATAATGTGACTCATCATTTTGTTCAGCAGCAGAATGATTACCTACAAAATGGTTAGGTGGAAAAGATGGTACAACAATGGGATGTTCATCTGGCTCAGATTCACATTCTGAGTCATCATCCATGGAACCTGCAGGGTTAGTATTTGGATCTTTGGTACCTGCATTAGGATTAGAAGCATGTCTAGTATAACCCAAATAATCAGTCAAATAATCTAGGTCAAAATACCAAGAATGGCCTTGTCCCTAAGTATTAGGCTGATCTTCAAGAAATCTTAGGTTAAGGGTCTCCTCTATCCTTTTGGCATTCAGATTATAAACCCTATAGGCCTTGCTATGAGCTGAATAACCCACAATATATCCCTCATCAGCATTCCCATCAAACTTACCCAGTATTTCAGCAGTATTTAAAATGGTCACTTTGCATCCAAAAGGCTTAAGGTAATGAATGTCTGGAACTTTCCCAGTGAGAAGTTCATAAGGTGTCTTGACATGATGTCTAGTGATGGATACCCTGTTCAAGACATAGCAAGCAGTACTTACTGCTTCAGTCCAAAACATAGTGGGTAATTTGGAGTCTGCCAGCATAGATCTTGCTGCCTCAATGAGGGTTCTATTTTTCCTTTCAGCAACCTCATTTTGTTGTGGGGTCCTTGGAGTACTATAGTCCCTTCTAATCCCCTTAGACTTACAGAATTCTATGAAAACAACATTTTTAAATTCTGTCCCATTGTCACACCTAATTCCTTTAACCTTTTTATTAAGCTGGTTTTCAATTAAAGTGATGAATTCTTTCAAAATAGGAGTTGTTTCATCTTTAGTTTTTAGAAAGAATACCCAGCAAAACCTGCTAAAATCATCTGTGATAACCAGGAAAAATTACTTATGATCAATACTTCTGATAGGAGTTAGACCAAAGAGATCCATGTGCAGCAACTGAAGAGGTTCTGAAATGGTGCTCACAGCTTTGATGGCTTTGTAAGAGGCTCTGTGTTGCTTTCCCTTGTTGCAAGCAATACAATTGTGTTCATTGGTGAAGAGTTTAGAAGGAAGGCCCTGAACAAGACCAAGTTCAGACAACTTGTTGATAGTCTTGTAATTCACATGAGCCATTCTCCTATGCTACTTGGTAGATTCATCCTGGGAAGCTTTGGCCACCAAACATGTTAGATCACCTTCTGACTTGACATCATTCAGATTGAATGTGTACAAGTTGAAGATTCTAGGAACTCTCAGCAAAACAGTTGTGTCTTCTGGAAGTTTGAAATCCTTGGAGAGCACAAGACACTCATCTTCAGAGAAGAAAACCTTATTCTTAGTGTCACAAATTTGTGATACAGAGAAAATATTAAAATGCTCCAGTTCCTTCACATAATAAACATTTTCAAAATCTAACAAAGGTGTCTTAATTGTTCCTTTCCCAGTAATTTTGCCATCTCCACCACCAAAAGTTACATTGCCTCCTCCTTCTATGGGCACAAAGTCATGCATCTTGTCCTTGTTCCCTGACATACTTCTTGAACAACCACTATCAACTATACCTACTTCAGTACTTTTCAAAGGATGATCCTACAACAACAACAAAAATATACAAAAGTTAGTACACATTGGAGACTCAAGTCATTGCTGACTTGAGCCTGCCTTGTGGATCATTAGTGATAGGCCATGTAGATGTTTTAGATCCACCATTGTTCTTGGGTCTGTAATACAAATTAGGTCCCTTCTTTGTCCAAGAACAACCTGCTGAGGACTTCACAGCAGTATTCCAATACCCACCACCATAATACATTGAGTCAAAGTGATTAGGCGAATAACCATTAGAAAAGAAAGAACTAGTGGGTCGAACATATGGTCTAGTACTGGTTCTTCTCCATGAAGAATGTGGTTCAGCAGAATTGGATTTCTGCTGATGTGGAATAAAAGAGGGTATTTCACTAACATTCTTCCACATTTGCCTAGGTTTCCTTTTACTAAAACATACACCCATTCTTTGCTCATGAAAGGTACAATCCTTAATCAAATGAGATTTACTTCCACACACAAAACATTTCTTCTTTTTAGAAGATTTATTCAAACTAAAGGAAGTTCCATAACATGAAAAAGCATTCAAACCACCATGATAAACAGAATTGTTTTTAACAGAACCAAAAGTATTATTTTGCAAAGAATTTAAAAACAAGTCTTCAGTAGAAACTGTCTTGGTATCAGCAGCAACTCTAGAAGGCTTGTGGGGAGTCTTGGGTGATGTCTTTGGTGTGGTCTTGGGAGTGGTCTTGGGCAGGTCAGACTTCTCACTTGAATCACAGCTGGCAAATGAGCTAGACCCTTCATCAGAAGACTTGTCACTGTCACAACAAGAGACAAAGTCAGTAGATTTAATAATAGGGTCTGGCAAGTTAGTTGACTTTTTGCCATAGAGATGGTGTGATCCATCAAAGTTACTAGGTATGGACAGGTCTATAGGCATATGTTCCCCTCTTATAGGTCCAGGGACAGCAGTCATTCCCCTTCCTTAACAAATTTAACAGGTGTTTGATAAGCTAAGGCTGGTTCAGGGTCAAAAACACTAGACATATCAGGATATGTTAACTCTTCAGGATCTATATATTTCTCATATTCTAATGCTTTTCTAGACCTAACAGATTGGCGACCATCAATCAATTTACTCAAATTAGATGCTTCTTCCTGCCATTTTATACGACCAGCTATCTCTTTATCTAACTTAGCTTGTAATTCTTGTTTTTCCTTTTCTAAATCAGATTTCTCTTTTTCAGTACGTCTTAAGTCTATCTTAGCAATTTCTAAATCACTTTCTAGAACTCTTATCTTTTCATCATATTTAACTTGATTCTTTTGAAACCAAACCTTTTGTTTCTCTAAAGTTTTTAAAGCCATTTTATAGGACTCTACTTCAATATAACACTCATTGTACATTGGTTTCAATTCATCAAATTCTTGTTTAAGCTCATTGTATCTTACACTACATCCAAACATACAGTTGTGTACCTGAGAGATTCCCATCAAGGAGACTTGCTCCTTCTTGTCCTCTGAAGGTGAGTATGCCAGTAGATTCACTTGTGTAGAAGTAGAAGCTTCCTCTCCAGCAGGTTCATGTTCAGCCCAATCAATCTGGTGATCCAGAGTCACCATAGCCTTTGAAGGTGCAGCCTTAGGAGTCCCTGATTCCAATGGATATGATCCATATCTAACTTCATCACCAGACTTCCTCTCCTTGCATTCTCTTGAAAAATGTCCCACTTGGCCACAAGTGTAGCATTTAACCTTCCTTCTGTCAAACCTTGCTGCCTCTCTTCCATTAAAGCCAAACTTCCTTCCAGACTTGGTTTCAAACCTCTTAATGTTCATAGAGATCATTGCAAGCTGCCATTTCAAGTGCATCTCCTCCATCTCCAAAGGATCTACCTGTTCAAAATCCTCATAAGCAAGAAACTGCTGATGTTCATATTCAGCCACAAATGAATAAAAAAATGTCATCCATTATACTACTGGATTTTGATTTAGGAGCAGATTGAGTTTGGGTTTGAGAAGATGCTCCTGATGAATAAGAGCTTGAGGCATTATGCACAGGTTTTGTGGTGGTGCTGACAAAGGCTGAGTGAGTGGATGGACGAATTGGACTTCTAACATCAGGCTCAAGAGATTTGAGCTTGTTGTAGAGGTCATCAAAAGAGATTAAGTCCAATCCACCCTTTTTTTAGAGCAATACTGACTTGCAACCAAGATGGTGGCAAAGATCTCAGAAACTTAGCATTGCAGTCCTCATTGTCAGGTCTAGCCTTCAGCTGATTAAGTTGACTTAAGATCTGGTGAAACCTGTCATAGCCTTTATGGATTCCCTCTTCCTCAGATATCTGAAACTCTTGAAACTGCTGATTCAGCATTGACTTTTTCAACCTTCTTGATTCATCATTCCCACCAAATCTAGCCTTTATTGCCATCCAAATGTCCTTGGCATCCTCCATGAAGTGGAAGTCACCCATGTGGTCATCTGGTATAGCTTGGAGCAAAATTGTTCTTACTTTACTCTCCCTTTTTACAGCTAGAATCTCTTCAGCAGTTTTGGGACCTAGAATTGTAACTATCCCATCAGCATCTTTAACATGCTTCTTCAGGCTATTCCCCTTTCTGACAACCTCCCAAAGATTCCAGTCTATGTTTGTGATCTAGTTCTGCATCTTCATGGACCACAAATGATATTCTTCAGCATTCTTCAATTATGGAAACTTAGCATTACTGTTGGAGAGGTTGAGTTGTTGAAGAGAAGTGGTGTTAAGGTTTTGGGTTGTATCAACTTCATCATCAGATCCAGGCATGTTTCTTGATTTGTTTGGATTCTTAAGGTGTAAGATTTGTGTTTCTCAGTATTACAGAGACTCTCCTGAGGCTCTGATACCACTTGTTGAAGATAAGACCTTGATAGATCTTCTTGAGCACTCTAGAATCGTTAGATATGTTAAAGTAATCAATAACACACTAATAGACAATCTCTGTAACTTGTATTTTAAAGCGGAAACAAACACAAGTTTAATACTAAGAACTCTTGATCCTCTATGGATCTTTTAATAACAATGAAAAGTGTTTTTCTAAAAACTTAATCAATACATAATCGTGTGTTCCTTTTATACACAAGGAACCTTAAACCGTTTCCCATGAAACGTATATTCTAAAAATACATAAAAGATATGCATTATCACTTCCTAAATTAACTCATGCATATCCTAACTAAAATACATAAAATACGGAATAACTATATCCGCAGAAACTAATAATGCTGAATCTAGTTTTCAGCAGATACACTGCTTCAGCAGGAACCAGCTCTTCAGCAATATCCTTCAGCAATAACTGTCACCAGAATTCTTACTTAGCAGAATTCCCAACACTCTCCATGCTTCAACTTCTTACTTTCCTTTAGACCCTGCAATACAGTGCAAATGTGAGTACCACACCCTGTATCCAAGACCCACGAATCAGAAGTTGTAGTATTGTGGAGTTCGATCATAAACATACCTGAGTGACCACCCTTTTCGACCTTTCCGTCTTTGAGGTCCTTCAGATATTTTGGGCAGCTACGCTTCCAATGTCCCTTTGTGTTGCAGTAGAAGCACACTGCTTCCTTTGGATCACTTGTCGATGCAATATCATATTCAGCCTTTCTCCTAGACCCATAATCGGACTTTCCTTTTGTGGCCTTTCCTTTCCAGTTGGAATGAGAAGTCTTTCTTTTCTTTGCATTATGACCAACAGTCGACACAGGAGCCACTGAAGTAAAGGGCATATCAATTTTCTTGATCCCTTGCTCAGCGGTTTGCAACAAGCTATGGAGTTCCATTATTGAGGTCTATTTCCTGTTCATTTGATACGAGAGCACAAACTGATTGTAATCAGCTGGCAGACCAAATAGGATTATGTTGATAGAAAGCTCAGTATCCAATACCATGTTCAGAGATCCCAATCTGTCAAAGTACCCTTTCATCTCTAAGACAAAAGCACAAATAGAGGCTCCATGTTTTGGTTTGCAAGCCATGAGGGATTTAACAACATCAAGGCGTTCTTTGCTTGCCTTTGCCTGAAACATTTCTTTGAGCTGTTGGTTCATCTCATAAGCCCAAGTGTTCTCAAAAGTCTTTTGCAGTTCAGGGCTCATGGACGATGCCATGATGCATGATACTTTGTTTGCATCATCATAGTGCTTTCGGTGAGCTTCAATCTCTTCTTGGGTTGAATCATCATCAATTTTGGGAATTTGCCCATCGAGAACATACTCTTTGTTCTCGTACCTTAGGGTGAACCTGAGGTTTCGCATCCAGTCCATATAGTTAGGACCGGTGAGTCTTTCCCTCCCAAGAACTGAGAGTAATGAGAAGTTTGGGTTATGTGAGGGATTGGGAACGGGAGGAATGACACCATTTTCAGTAGACATCTATAAGATAAAACAATTTTAGTTTAGAATGAATATTCCTTAATCAATTACCCAATTTTATATTAAGGCTAGGATCCATATTTTAGATTCGTTTTATGAAGAAGGTTGCCGTAATCACATCACGAAATTATTTTAGGTAGACAATGTCTTTGTCAATTTCATTCTCTATGAAATTCCTAGTTCTTTTGAGATTCATTGATTCTGATCAATGGCATGTTAATCTCATATATGCTTATCTATAATTCATGACTGGGATGCCGAGGATCATGAATAAGACAGTGAATTTAACCATGCAAAACCCGCGTGGTACCCGGCTCGAGTCAGCCCGAGAATCGCGAGACCCATATTACCTTTCACTTATGTTCTCTTATTAATGTGCCGGTAAACCACACACGCTCCATTAATAGCCCATATGATAGATGTGCTGTTTTCATGGGTTAGCATACTATTCACATTTTCTATATATCTAAAACGAGAATTTTGTTTTAGTAGTTTCAAGTAATATAACAATTATATTATATATAAGGTTTCTTTTAAACATTTTAAACTTTTGTTCTATTTTAAACATTTTAAAATATAAGGTTCAAAATGAAACACTTTAAACTTTAGGGTTCTATTTTAAACATTTTAAACTTTAGGGTTCTATTTTAAACATTTTAAAATATAAGGTTAAAAATAAAACATTTTAAACTTTAGGGTTCTATTTTAAACATTTTAAAATATAAGGTTCAAAATATAAATTTATATTAACATTCAATGATCATAAGACAATAATATAATATACAATTATTATTTACACTTATCACATGTTAACAATTTACTTTTTAAGTGCTAATAGAATTAGGCTAAATCTCTGATACCGCTGATGGGTTTTCTATACCCTAACTAGATTAATACGCAGCAAAAATAATAATAATCTAGGGCAAGAAGGGAACTAAACCCTAAAGGATCTAAATCTAATTAACTAAAAGCAACTTAAAAGAAATAAATAATTAAATAAGTAATAAGAAAATTACTAACCTTTGAGAAAATCGAATTTCTCACGCGGACCACCTTGGTCGAACTTGAAGGCGAGTACCCAAACGAGAGTACCTCTAATAGCTCACACCCACGAACCAAAGAGAAACAATTCTTTCGAACTCCTAAGGTCCCGATATACGAAAGACTCTTATAAGGAGTAGGAATTAGAATGAGGAGATAAGTAAGTAATAACTTTGGCATGATCCCTCTATATATAAGGAAAGGAAAAGGTGTTGGTTTACCCTTTGGGGCGATGTGGGACAAACCCCCAAAACCATCCCATGACCTTGTTACCACGTAACACCTAACGTGGTTATGCCGTAACTCATTCTTTGAATCATTTTCTCTTTTATAGTTCACCGAGGCGACCCAAAAAGGACTCTACTTTTGACGATAGTCTCACCAATTAGTTATGAACTTGGACATTAATTCCAACAAAACATTCATTTTGCTTTTCCTAATTGTACTTACCTTTTATATTCTCTTTCTTGACTTTACAGTTAATTCACACTGATCACTTGCATTCATACGTGTTTATTCTACTTTCAAGGGTCATTGTTTTTACTATCTATGTTAATCAAGAGCAGAAAAGACAATTTTAGCTACAACAACTAAGGATGATAGTTTTCATGTTTTCTATTTGTTTACATTTGTAAACGGATATGTGATGTCACGTATAATTGCTTTATTATAAAAGACCATGATGACAACACTTGAAAGCAAGCATTGTTGGGATGATATTTTAACTCAGTTTCGGTTAGATCTTACACTCCACTTCAAGATCAAGCCAATTAGTATTGTGGGGGTGAGTGTAATTACCGCACATTAGGTTGTTTTTTAATCAATAAATAAAATTTTTAGAAAAAACCCCGTGCGTGCACGGATATTATAACTAGTATTATAAATAGTAAAATAGATATCAGTTGTTTATCATTATAATATTTTAAGAAAGAAATTAGCAAAATTATTGTATTTGAGACATATTTATACGAAAAGCACATGTTTGTGTGTTTTACCAATCTGATTATGGTCTGTTAAATTCATTATCGGGTTTTCACCAGGTTAAGCCGGCAACTTAGACAAGCTAAACACCGAACAGTCGAACACCACAAGTAGCACAATAGATTACAATGGATTAGTTCATTTTAACCTTCTTTATTTAGTCACTCAATATAATAAATTACAAAATTTGATAGATAGCTACAACTAATTAATACATTACTCCCGTATATTGGTGCAAATATGATAGGACATTTCTTTCGTAGTTTCGTTACTTAAGGGTTGGCAACCCATCACTCACAAAAAATCTCATCACTCACTCCCAACCAATCTCTTTATGCCACATCATTCATTTACTTTTTCCATCACACAGTCATTTTTTTGTTGGCAATGATCACTTACTACATACCTTCACTCACTTCTTCTTTTTTTAAACAAAACTAAAATTTCATTAAAATTAAAAAAATAATAATAATAATAATATTACATAATATTACTAAAAAAAATAAAATAACTAAAATTCCATTAAAATTAAAACCGAACATAAAACTAACGTAAAAACATTAAAACTTTAACTTAAAAAACATTAAATCCTACAAATTACACGGCCAACAGTGTTGTGCGCATATCCAACGTTTCCTATTGATGACGAATTCCTTGAAAGTCGGGTCTGGGATATTTTCGTGCGGCTCCATAACGAACTTCATGTCACGATTGTAGACCTCCCCATCAATAAACTTGAAATATACTGCGTCTTTTTTCTTTTGAGCCTCCAACTGCGCCTGCAATAAACTTTGCTTTTCGGCCGTGTAACTTGCAAAGGTATCACGTATCGAAATTCGGCTTGAATCTTCATAATTCGCCTTTTTTCTGCATCTCGATTAACGTGATGGAGCAGTTTTATTGTTGAGGTTCGGTAAGTGACAGTCTAAATCTTCCACATTTGTTGGCGTCTCGTTTGTTGGTGTTTGAGTGCTACTTGACTCCGACGTCTTTCTTTTCTTGCTCGATCCCATGGATTCTTGAGTCTGACTAATCACCGGTTGTTCTTTCCACTTTTGTTGATCTTTGAGAATGTGTCACACTTTAGAATGCGCGAACGCTATCCTAAATTATTTTTATAAAATAGACATTGGCTCTTTAATAGACTTGTAGATCGTCGCACCCACTTTCTTTGATACGCACCTACATATTTATAAAACAATGTAATATAAGTAAATATATGAAACAATGTAATACAATTATATATAAAACTTCCAAATATATATATATATATATATATATATATATATATATATATATATATATATACATATATATATATATATATATATATATATATATATATATATATATATATATATATATATATATGTGTGTGTGTGTGTGTGTGTGTGTGTGTGTGTGTGTGTGTGTGTGTGTATAATGTATGTATTGATTTAAAACTTCAAAAAATCACAAAAATAAAAAATTTACCGCTTGTTGGAAGTAACCGTTGAACGCAGCGATTGACGCATTCATAGGAGTCTATTTCGAATTCAATTGATCTTTCGTGTGCTGGCTTCTCGGCATAAGGGTTTGATAATGCTTTAGAACTCGCTTCCAAAATCCTTCCCTTGTTTGACGGTCGCCAACTTGTTTGTCAACTGAAATTTTAATCCAAGCCTTAGCTAACGCCTCCTCCTCCTCGGGCGTCCAAATCCTATTGACTTTTTTTAGGCCGCGTTACCGCCACCTCTTCGACTTCTTTGACTTCAACATCTTGTTCAACTTCTACGGCTTCTTCATTAATTGGTTGTGTCTCAGGTACCATGTCAACATGGTCGAAATCTTCATCATCATCGGTATTATCATGAATTGGTAACGGACCGCTTTCCCATTCATGCCTTTTTTGTTGGGTATAGCGCGGCTCAAACGGGTCGAATTAAGTAGGCAATTGCGGCAGGGGTTGTTAGGTGTAGAAAAATGGTGGAGATTAAGGTTCGGAAAATTGGGGGCGGTAACCGGGTTATGATTGAGAAGATGATTGGGGGTGGTAATCGGGTTGTGATTGAACTCGAGGATGAATTGCGTCCTTCGCTACTCGATTGGTTTTTCTTGGATCTCTATTTTTTTAGGCTCCATATTTTTTTAGGCTCGATATATATATATATATATATATATATATATATATATATATATATATATATATATATATATATATATATATATATATATATATATATATCTTGATCGGTATACTTTTTTTTTGAGTGTGTATTCCCATTGTTTGTCTAGTATATATTTGCCCAAAAAAAATAGCCTTCCCGTGTCTTACCGTGGTGCCGGTGACGGTGTTCCTGCATGAGATCGATCCCGTCCCGTGCCTTCACGCTTCCACTGCCAACCCCCTTACCAAATGCGCATTTTTTGGGTTAGGATCTCGTAAAAAAGTGGGCTACATTAGAAAGTACAAAAAAGTCATCGCACATGATGACGAGTGTCCTTTTTAACTTTTGTCAACTCATTTTTGCTATTTTTACTATTAACCAATGAACATTGCGATGTTCATCATACTAGATTCAATGCTCATTATATAAAAAAATTTGTTAGTCAAATAAAATTAATAAAAATTTTGATTAAAAATAGTTATTTATAAAGAAAAATGATGAACAGCGTGATCTAACTGATAAACATTGTGATATTGTTCATAAAAAGTCTGATGAACATTGTGATAAAAAAAAAAAAAAAAAAAAAAAAAAAAAAAAAAAAAAAAAAAAAAAAAAAGTTATGAACAACATACTCTAACTGATGAACATTGTGATAATAAAATAAAATAAAAAAAATCTTCAAAAGAAAAATGATGACAACGTGATCTAACTGATTAACATTGTGATTTTGTTCATTAAAGAAAACTTGATGCACATTTTGATAACAAAAAAAGAAAAGTTCTTTAAAAAAAACTAATGAAAAACGTAATTTAAGTGATTAACATTGTCATGTTCCGCATAATAGAATCGAAGTTCATCCTAAAATATTGGTCTTTATAAAAATCACTAAAACATTATTTTTCATGATTAACACTTTTAAAGTCTACAACTAACAAAATTCTATTAACACATTTTATCAAATTAATGTAATTACATTTTATTTACATTTTAATAAACTCTTTATTTGTTTGAATTTTTTAGATGAAAAACTTGAAAAAAACAATAAAATATAAAGAATTAATGATGAGTTTATGTTTATTAATTGTAATTTTAATTAATAACCTGAGAAATACTAAAGATGTTTACTAGGGCTGTAAACGAACTGAACGTTCAGTGAACATTTCATGAACCGTTCGGTAAAAAGTTCGTTTATGTTCGTTTGTTTATTAAATGAACGAACATGAATAATATTTTACGTTCATTTAGTTAAATGAACGAACATGAACAAATGTCTCGTTCGTTCATTTACGTTCGTGAACGTCCGATTATGTGTTCGTTAAAGCTCGCTTATGTTTATTTATCTATTTATATTCATATATCATATATTTTAATTTTATAATTTTAAAAATTGGCTTGTTTAAATAAAATAACACTTTAAAACAATATGTTGTATAAGAATTCAATAAAGTTTATGTTTATTTGTCTATTTTCATTTCTGTTTGATCGTTTATGTTCGTTTAGTGTCTTAATAAACGAACATAAACGAACATGAACAACTCATTTTCTTAATAAACGAACATGAACAAGAAAATTTGTCCGTTTAAGCGTTCGTGTCCGTTTATTTGTCCGCTTAAAATTAAATGAACGAACATGAATAAGGCTCCGTTTGTGTTTGTCCGGTTCGTTTACAGTACTAATATTTACCTAGAAATTGAAGCTATTAGATTTCGAATTAAAGATATTGGATCATCAAATTAATGTAATTAAATCATGAATTGATATAATCACGAAGTTACTAAAGTAAAATGAAAATAAATGTTTAATTTTAAGGTTCAATTAATGAACATGTCATTTTAGGATGACACTTTATGATGAAATTGTAATAATAATTTTTTACATTAGGTGCATTTTAAATGTAGATAACTAGATATATAATTTGAGATGACAATTTTAAGGTTCAATTAATGAACATGTCATTTTAGGATGACACTTTATGATGAAATTGTAATAATAATTTTTTACATTAGGTGCATTTTAAATGTAGATAACTAGATATATAATTGGAGATGACATTTGATAATAAAACACATGTTGCATTAAATAGTTTGTATTTTTTTTTTTTTTTTTCCAAATAAACATTAGAATGGTTACTTTAATACGTAGTACCAAATTTCATAGAGCTGAAAATTTCCCATGTGAAAAATTCCATGGTTAAAAGATTCCCGAGCCCACAAAAAATATATGCACCATCAAATACAGTGTCAAATTCTTTTTCCAATACGTGTACAAAACGGGGCCTGTGAAAAGAAATAAAAATGTTCTTATTTTCTGTAATGTTTACATGGTACCAATAATTAATTGTTTTTAATTTTTTTATAGTTTTCAAGACAAGTACAATCTCTTACTCCGCTTTAAGGGTGGTCACCGGTTTTATCATGTT
>JARVZY010004208.1:0-24012 GCA_030686995.1 Artemisia argyi
GTTGACTCCGGCACTAGGATAACCTAACAAGTTGAAAATTTCGAATAACAGTCGCGTCTATATATAAGACGGGCGTATTTATAACTCAATTTCGTGGAAAAACTATTTTAAAGAGGATGACGTATATATAAACGCGTGTTGAGGAATTTTGGACATAAGTTTGAGCTCGGGAGGAGCGTGTCGGGCTACTTTGAAAGGTTTACGAAAATGGTCCTTGTGTTATTGACTAGCCACCCCTTTCCATTAATAATAATAATAATAATAATAATTTTTTTTATACTAAACCGTCCTTGTGGTTCGGTATTAAAACACCACACACACAACACACCCTCACCCACCTCATTTTTATCATCTCTCTCCCCTCTCTTTTTGCTAACCCTAGCATCCCTAGCCGCCGCCTATTCCGGCCAGCCGACGCTCCACCGCCACCACTACTACCACACCACCACCACCACAATTACCACCTCATTCCCCTCATCAATTTGATACCATTCACGCGCCTCCAAACCCATAAAAACATCTTGAAATCATTTAAATTCGAGTAGTATTTTGCTTGTTTCTTTAGATCCGAGAGATTGGAAGTTTCACAAGGTGAGAAAACGCGCTTTACGCGAGGGGTTTGACTAAATCGAGTCAAACTCGTCTTGAATATTGGTTTGGGGCAAGATTTAAAGACGAAAAATATAACGAGACAGATTTTTGCTAAAGATATAGTTTGGTATCCGGGTTGGGTCGTTTTGGGTTCGGATTTATGCTTGGTTTCGTGAAACCGAGGAGTGTCTTGGATTGGTTTGTGGCTCGGTTGAGCCTAACCACGACTCTAGTGGTCTCGGTGTCTCGATTCGGTGACTATTGTTATGGCCGAGACCCACTAGTGATCGTTTGGTTTAATTGTGGATCGGCAATGGTGAGCCGAGACCCTCATGGGTTGGCAACAACCATTGAGGCATGACTTGTCCATATTTATTATTGTTACCTTAATGATGCCGTGACCCATGGAGTTCGGTTTAGTTTTGTTTGTGCTCGGATTGAGCTAGCCGAGACCCTAGAGGTCTCGGGTGGGACCCACGTGACTCGTGGTGAAGTCTTGACTCGGGTTCGACTTGGTAAGTTGACCCGGATTGCGTGATATACTTGGTGTCTTATTGGTTTCCTGATGAGCTTCTTGTTATTAATATTGCTATCTGTTGTTATTATTATTAGTTATTGTTACTTGTAATATTGTTACTATTGTTTACTTGTGGCCGAATGGAATGGAAGAGCCGAGACCCTCGAGGTCTCGGCAATGGACTTATTGTTTTGTGGAGTTGTTGTCGAGGGAATGAATTGGGACCGATTTTGAGACGGTCAATTAGATGACGGAGATAGGTTAGTCGGGTACCGTAGTCGGACCCTATTGTTGTAGCACGTGATTTGGGTAATGTTGGACGGAGATGGATTACTTGGTTGTGTTGTTTATTATTTCTATTTTGGACTTGGACAATGAGCCGAGAGTGATGACTCGGACATGTGACCATTTCGTATGACTCGATAATTATTTATAATTAAACACAACTAATAAAACTCGTAATAATATTATTAATAATATAAACGTTTATATAAATATATAAACGTGAAAACGTATATATATTTATACAAGTGCGTATATTAATAATAAAACGATCACGAGTAATATTATAACAATAACGTAACGATAAATATTATACTATGAAAGTGGTGTAATAAATGTCGGGAGCGTTATTATAATTAAACGGCTATAAATAACGATGAAATCTTGACGCTAAAAAATATTAAATAAAATAATTTCTTTTAAATAAATAAAGGAAACTATCGAGTTATACGGGGTCGTGGTCACTTGAGTCCAAGTGGTTTATTATTTGTGATGTTTGTGTTGTCACGGATATATGACGATTAATACATTCATTTTCGATAACTACGTAACTTATTTAATCGACGGGTTAAATAAGAGCTATTTAGTTATTTAAATTGAGTATATTAATGGGCATCGTATCCTACGACGCCCATAGGTTGTGGTATGTGTACGGGAATAATAAGTTACTAAGTATCTCGTGGGATTACCAAATTGACGAATTTGGTGAACTTAACGGTATAGTTAGTGAAGTTATTAAATTTTGATATATACCATATAGTACTTTATGTGCAATGTGTGACCTAGGATTCGGGTATAATCCTATAATGGTATATTAAGTAAATAAATATGGAGGATTACCAAATCGACGGATTTGATAAACTTCGATGATTTATTTAAGTAATATATTAGGCTAATATTAGACCCATAGATTGTTTTATCATCCTTTTTGTTATGACTTCTTGGTTTGAGTTGTGTCGACCCACCACCCGTATGGATACCAAACGCAAATACACCAAACTAATACGAAATGGATTTTCGGAAATAAAACGGATTCTCGTCCGGGTTTGGGAATATCTTGAATTTGAGGAAATGATTTCTGAACGAGTTGATATTGTTAGGTCGTGCCGAGTCCGTAGTTGCCGTCTTTTGAATTATTATACATCTTACCTCTATCGATTTCTTATTGCTGATATCTGGACTTGAGGTGAGTCATAGCCCCACTTTTACTCTTGAACTTTGTTTTCAATACTTGGGGTGAGAAACGTGCAAATGTTTTATGTGGACTATTATCGCTTTTTGATCTCAAAACTTGCTATGCTTATAGAACTAGGTAGAGCGAGGCCTAGACTAGATCTAGGTAAGCTATTGATTCGGTTATTGAGCGAGGCCTAGACTTGAGCTAGGTAAGCTATTGATTTGGTTGTTGAGCGAGGCCTAGTCCCCGAACTAGGTAAGCTATTGGATTGGTTATAGAGCGAGGCCTAGCCTAGAGCTAGGTAAGCTAAACAACGAGGCCTAGACTAGATCTAGGTAAGTTGAACATGTCGTATCCTTACGAATGTTGGGTATGTCGTATCCTTACGCATACATATTGAGCGAGGCCTAGACTAGATCTAGGTAAGCTATTTGATTGATTATAGAGCGAGGCCTAGACCTGAGCTAGGTAAGCTATTGATTGGATTGATTTGAGCTATAGCGTGCACCTATAGGGATGATTTGATTTGGTTGGATTATTTTGGTTGGATGATTGAGCCCTAGTCTAGCTAGCAAGCGTTTTGCGTATATGTCCACTATATTGAATTAAGAACCTAAACCTATGATCTCACCAGCGAAAGCTGACTTTTAGCACGTTTTCTCAGGTAATTAAGTGATGCTCTGCGGATGCTTGGGATTGGAGGCTTGGCATTTGGCACCGGTTATGGATCTATATTTCTAAAACTCTGATAACTATTGTGGACCTATATTTGTTCCTTTTGGGCCTGACTTTGGATGTTTTTGGGATAATGTAAACTTTAAAACCCCGCGTGGTTGTATTTTATCTTGTTTACTTTATCTCGTTCTTTTATGTCTTGTGTTTGGATACCAATCCCCGTAGCACCCCGAAAGCTTGTTGAGTCTTCCGCTGTATCAAATTTTGGGGGTGTTATAGATTGGTATCAGAGCCAAGGTTATAGAGAACTAGGTAAATAGACACCTAAACTATAACCGATTTTTATAGAAAACGATCCTCGACCATTGCCCGCTAGCCCGCCAAGCCGAAGCATCATTGTTTATTATTGAGGTATTATGAGATATTGACTTGGAATGAGATTATTGAGATGATTGATAGATTTGGGATTTCTTGAGATGATTTGAGGTTTTGAGGTTTATTGATTTAGCGATATGATGGCGTTTTGAGGAATTATATGCGTTTTGAGGAAATTATATGGCTTAATTGTTGTACGAATGATTTTAGTAATGCGGTATTTGAAACTCTTTACTGAGATTATATAATTGGGATTTTATGATGATTTTTGATGCGATATTTTAAGTTCGCGCTTTAGTTGTTTTGAAACACTTACACCTACCCTACGCCGTTGTCACAAATAATAGCCTCCTTGCACGTGTTGTTGTTAAGAATTGTTATTGCGAGTACGCGTCGTCCATCGTAGATCACTATGGCCCCTGATGACCCATACGTGTTGGTCATGCGTTCGGCCGCTACTTTATCGTCGCATTGTCGCCCTAAGTCGCCGACTTTATCGCCTCGTGGTTCGCCTGCTCGGAGATGATGAGTGATGGAGTACCCCTTCGACGAGGAGTACGCGGGTAAGCAGAATGATAACCCTCAAGATGAGGAAGAGAATGATGACCCTCAGGATTGGGAAGAGAATGATCCTCATGAGGAGGATATGCCTGATGATGATGGGTCGCTAGCACATTCAGTTCATTCTACGAAGCCCGATTCCCCGATACATCTGTTAGAGCCGGTTTCACCTGATCATCCATTTTTGTTTGAGTTGCCACCTGGTAGTCCCGTTGAGTTGGATGCACCTTCTGAGGTTTCTGCTGAGCATGCAGATTTGGGTGAAATTGGTAGGATGTGGACTCGGATTACTGCACAGGGCGAGTGGATCTCGCGGATGTCTGACCGACTTGAGATGATTATTGCTGAGTTTATCGCTGAGTTTATCGCTGAGTTTATTGCTAAGATAAGAGTTGATTTGACTAATATCGTGGGAAGGACGACCGCGATTAGGAGAGGTATGATTGAGATACATGAGCAGATAGAGAGTCTGCAAAGAGGTTTCCTCACGGCTCGCGAGGCAGATCGCAAGCTGTGACAGAGGAACACGGAGTTAGAGAAGGAGGCAACAGACCTCAAGAGAGATAGAGATATATACAGTGTTGAGCTGGAATCGTTATGGAGAGATTTGGATGGTTTGAGATCGGAGTTGAATAGTCTACGCCAGCTTCATGGCTAGATCAAATTGGATTTGTGTTGCTTCTTAAGCCAGGGAGTACTCGGTTAGGAGAGCTAGTTATTCTATCTCTTATGCCATGTTATTTGGATTGTACGTTCGTCTCGTTTGGAACGATTAAGTAATTATTAAGTCTTTTGGTATTTTGGAACGATGTATCGATTGCTACTTTTATGGATGATGGTGATTTCACATGATATTCTATGGTTTCTGGCATACATGGAGAATTGTGTTTCTAGTTGCGTGGTTCATATCGTGTTGGTATGGTGTTCGTACTTCGACTTTCACCAATCAGATTCTTTTTGGACGTTATGGTACGTATTATTGGAGACTCACGAACCTTGTATTGTGACTTCGTTCAATGGCCCCACGACGAAACCCTGTTAGAGCTACCCGAACTGGAACTGCCGCGACTACCCCTGGTCGCCGAAGACGCCGTCCTACTCGAAATGTTGAAACCCCTACTCCTGATAACCTGGACACTACTAACCGCAACAACATGACTCAAAATGTTGATGTCCAGGGAGACAATGATCATGTTCCACTTAACGCACCTACTGTGGATCAAGTAATGATCAATCAACTTGTGGAGCAATGAGTTGCTGAGCTACTAGTTGAGTCAAATCATTCCAACAATTCTGCTGGAACATTTCCACCGTTCGTGCTAACGGATGTCACTACAAGGAGTTTAAGATTTGTGGACCTATTGAGTTTGGTGGAACTGAAGGAGTGGTTTACTTGGTTAGGTAGATAGAGAAGACTGAGTCAGTGTTTAATGTCAGTGGTTGTGCGGAGAACGCGAAGGTAAAGTTTGCATCTTTTACTTTCAAAGATGAAGCTTTAACTTGGTGGAACAATTACCGAAATTCGGTTGGGAGTGATGTGGCTTATGCTACGACTTGGGAACAATTTAAGTCTTTGCTGATTCAGACTTACTGCCCAAGAAATGAGGTTAAGAAGCTGGAGATTGAGTTTTGGAATCACAAAGTGAAGGGTACTAATATGGCGACTTACAATCGTCGTTACCAGGAGTTGGCCTTGCTTTGCCCCGATATGGTTAGAACTGAGACTCAAAAGATTGAGCGGTATACCGATGGGTTGCCTGTGGCTACAAGGAATGATGTGATTGCTGCTAGACCTGTAAATATCCATGAGGCCATCACAACCGCTCAACAGTTAATGGATTCATTGGAATTGGAAGGAGCTGATAAGGATAAGAATGGAAAGAGAAAGAGAGACCATCACCCTAATGGTAATGATCACCGAAACCAGCGACAAGTTATTGCTAAGGCTTAAGCTATTAGGAATGGAGATAAAAGGAACCAAAATGGTGATGCATCCAAGTGTGGTCGTTGCTACAAGAATCGTACATGCCAATGTACTGTGAATTGTCAGAGTTGCTCAAGGAGAGGACATGTAGCTAGGGATTGTAGAGCACGACCTCTTGCTATGGTTCAAGCTACTCCTGAAACTATGAGTAAGGCAAATGTTTCTTGTTATGGATGTGGGAAAAAAAAAAAAAAAAAAAAAAAAAAAAAAAAAAAAGGGGACATTATAGGAATGAGTGTAGAGAATTGTGGAACCGAGGAAATTAAGGATCGGGTGGTAATGGGTACAATAATGGAAATCGTGGACGACAAGATAATGGGGACTAACGTGTGGAAGCTGGAGTTGCTCAGGGAAGAGTGTATGCACTTGGGAACGAGAGAGGAGAAGATACGAACGTCGTTGCTAGTACGTTCCTTCTCAATAATCGTTATGCTTCCATACCATTTGATACTGGTGCCGATAAGAGTTTTGTGTCCACTAAGTTTGTACCCTTACTAGAGAAATCCCCGATGGCCTTAGGAATTGGTTATGATGTAGAGTTAGCTAATGGGAACATAGAGAGGATTAGGACTATCATTCGCGGCTGCACGTTAAACTTTCTGAATCGTCCTTTCAACATAAATCTTCTACCCGTCACATTAGGAAGTTCTGATGTCATCATTGGTAAGGATTGGTTGTCGAAGTATCGTGCTCACATACTTTACGACGAGAAGATCGTGCGTGTACCATACGGAAAGGAGGTCCTAAATATATATTAGGAGACCGAAAGGATTCTAGGAGCCCATCCCGATTAGCAGTCATTTCTTGCACTAAGTTACCGAAGCTAATGGAGAAGGGATGTTATCTTTTCTTAGCTCAAATTTCTGAGAAGGGAGAGACGAAGAAAAAGGAAAGGTGCATTGGAGATGTGCCTATAGTTCGTGATTTTCCTGATGTGTTTCCCGATGATTTACCGGGAATCCCGCCGACTAGACAAGTGGAGTTTCAGATTGAGTTGATGCCTGGTGCTGCACCTGTAGCACGAGCACCTTATCGTTTTGCACCTACCGAACTGGAAGAGTTGTCGAAACAATTGGCGGAGTTAGCCGAAAAGGGATTCATAAGACCAAGTTCTTCACCTTGGGGAGCCCCAGTCTTATTTGTGAAGAAGAAGGATGGATCGTTTCGTATGTGTATTAATTATCGAGAGTTGAACAAGTTAACGGTGAAGAATAGATACCCGTTACCGAGGATCGATGATTTGTTCGATCAACTTCAAGGATTGTGTGTGTATTCGAAAATCGATTTGAGATCGGGATAACATCAACTTCGAGTTCGCGAGGAAGATATTCCGAAAACGGCTTTCAGAACCTGTTACGGGCATTACGAGTTTCAGGTGATGCCATTTGGGTTGACTAACGCACCAGCAATATTCATGGATCTCATGAATCGTGTGTGTAAGCCTTACTTGGATAAGTTCGTGATTGTATTCATCGATGACATTCTGATCTATTCAAAGAGTGAGAAAGAGCATGAGGAGCATTTAAGACTCATTTTGGAATTGCTCAGGAAGGAGAAACTCTATGCCAAGTTTTCGAAATGCGAATTTTGGATTCTGACGGTACAATTTCTGAGTCATGTGATTGATAGACAAGGAGTTCATGTAGATCCTGCTAAGATTGAAGCGATTAAAGATTGGACTGCACCTGCGACCCAACAGAAGTTCGTCAATTTTTGGGATTAGCCGGTTATTACCGAAGATTCATTGAGGGATTTTCGAAGATAGCAAAACCATTGACCAAATTGACTCAAAAGAGTGTTAAGTACGAATGGGGAGATAAGGAAGAGGAAGCATTTCAATTTCTTAAGGAGATGTTGTGTAGTGCTCCTATCTTAGCGTTACCTGAAGGTAATGGGAACTTTGTCGTCTATCGTGACGCTTCGCATAAAGGTTTGAGAGCTGTGTTAATGCAACGAGAGAAAGTGATAGCTTATGCTTCCCGACAGCTCAAGAAGCATGAGAAGAACTACACCACCCATGATTTGGAGTTAGGTGATGTGGTTTTTGCTTTGAGGATATGGAGACATTACTTGTGTGGAACCAAGTGTGTAGTATTTACTGATCATAAAAGTCTGCAACACATTCTGAACCAAAAAGAGCTTAACATGAGGCAGCGACGTTGGATTGAGTTGCTAAGCGATTACGATTGTGAGATTCGCTACCATCCTGGTAAAGCAAACGTTGTTGCTGATGCTCTTAGTCGAAAGGAGAGAATTCCACCGTTACGAGTTAGGTCATTAGGAATGACTATCGTATCGCCATTACCGTCTCAAATATTAGAAGCTCTAACGGAAGCGTTGAAAGCAGAAAATCGACCTGCTGAGAAAATATTTGTGATGGCAGAAAATGAGAAGGGATTTGTTAAGCGTTCTGATGGAGTATTATGTTTTAGAGAGCGAAATTGGGTACCTTTGTATGGAGGAATTCGAGAGTTGATTATGCACGAGTCGCATAAGTCAAGATACTCCAGTCATCCTGGGCCTGACAAGATGTACCAGGACTTGAAAAAGTTATATTGGTGGCTAAATATGAAGGCAGATATAGCATTGTATGTTAGAAAGTGTTTGACTTGCTTTAAGGTTAAGGCAGAACATCAAAGACCGTCAGGATTATTGACGCAACCAGAACTTCCAGTCTAGAAATGGGAGCGGATTACAATGGACTTTATTACCAAATTACCGAGGACAGCTAGCGGCTGTGACGCTATCTGGGTAATTGTGGATCGTCTGACTAAGTCTGCTTATTTCCTAGCAATTAGTGAAGATGATAGTGTGGATAAATTTGCGAGGTTGTATGTGAAGGAAATTATTTCTCGTTATGGAGTCCTGATATCGATTATTTCTGATCGCGACAGCCGCGTTACGTCAGTGTTGTGGCGATCACTTCAAACGGCTTTGGGGACGAGGCTTGATATGAGTACTGCATATCATCCCCAAACCGATGGTCAAAGTGAGAGGACCATTCCGACGTTAGAGGATATGCTTCGTACATGCATCATAGACTTGGTAAAGGCTGGGAGAAGTATTTACCCCTTGCGGAATTCTCCTATAATAACAGCTACCACATAAGTCTTAAGGCTGCACCATTTGAAGCTTTGTATGGCAGAAAGTGTCGTTCGTCTATTGGTTGAGCAGAAGTTGGAGATAGCCAACTCACAGGCCCCGAACTGATTTTGGAAACTACTGAGAAAGTAGCTCAGATTCGTGATCGATCGCAAGCAGCCAGAGATAGGCAGAAGAGCTACGCCGATCAGAGACGTAAACCTTTAGAGTTCCAGGTTGGAGACAAAGTAATGCTGAAAGTCTCGCCTTGGAAAGGTGTAATACGTTTCGGGAAACGTGGTAAACTCAACCCACGCTACATTGGACCGTTCTCGATCTTAGAAAGAATTGGGCCCGTGGCATATAGGTTGGAATTACCACATGAATTGAGTAAAGTTCATGATGTGTTTCATATTAATAAGTTGAAGAAGTGTTCTTCTGATAAGATGCCGGTTATACCGATGAAAGATATTCGAGTTGATGAGAAATTGAACTTGGTGGAAGAGCCGATTTAGATATTGGATAGAGAGATTAAACGACTTAAGAGAAGTCGTATTCCACTCGTCAAGGTTCGTTGGAATTCCCGACATGGACCAGAATTTACGTGGGAACGTGAGGACGAGTCCTGAAAGAGATATCCGAAGCTTTTCACTTCGTAGATGAATTTTTCCGAGTGAAACCCGGGACGGGTTTCCTTCTGAGGCTGGGAGGATGTGACAACTGGCAAATTAGGGAGTTATTTTGAAAACCCGCATTACATTAAAGTTCGTTTCTAAAATTATATTTGAAATTTTATTCATAACGAACTGGTAAAACCAATATTTTGGTTGATTATATCCAAAATATTTTATGAATTTGAATTTGGATTATCGATACGATGAGTATTTATTTCGAGATTTTATTTGGCACTACGTTGACTCCGGCACTAGGATAACCTAACAAGTTGAAAATTTCGAATAACAGTCGCGTCTATATATAAGACGGGCGTATTTATAACTCAATTTCATGGAAAAACTATTTTAAAGAGGATGACGTATATATAAACGCGTGTTGAGGAATTTTGGACATAAGTTTGAGCTCGGGAGGAGCGTGTCGGGCTACTTTGAAAGGTTTACGAAAATGGTCCTTGTGTTATTGACTAGCCACCCCTTTCCATTAATAATAATAATAATAATAATAATAATAATAATAATAATTTTTTTTTATACTAAACCGTCCTTGTGGTTCGGTATTAAAACACCACACACACAATACACCCTCACCCACCTCATTTTTATCATCTCTCTCCCCTCTCTTTTTGCTAACCCTAGCATCCCTAGCCGCCGCCTATTCCGGCCAGCCGACGCTCCACCGCCACCACTACTACCACACCACCACCACCACAATTACCACCTCATTCCCCTCATCAATTTGATACCATTCACGCGCCTCCAAACCCATAAAAACATCTTGAAATCATTTAAATTCGAGTAGTATTTTGCTTGTTTCTTTAGATCCGAGAGATTGGAAGTTTCACAAGGTGAGAAAACGCGCTTTACGCGAGGGGTTTGACTAAATCGAGTCAAACTCGTCTTGAATATTGGTTTGGGGCAAGATTTAAAGACGAAAAATATAACGAGACAGATTTTTGCTAAAGATATAGTTTGGTATCCGGGTTGGGTCGTTTTGGGTTCGGATTTATGCTTGGTTTCGTGAAACCGAGGAGTGTCTTGGATTGGTTTGTGGCTCGGTTGAGCCTAACCACGACTCTAGTGGTCTCGGTGTCTCGATTCGGTGACTATTGTTATGGCCGAGACCCACTAGTGATCGTTTGGTTTAATTGTGGATCGGCAATGGTGAGCCGAGACCCTCATGGGTTGGCAACAACCATTGAGGCATGACTTGTCCATATTTATTATTGTTACCTTAATGATGCCGTGACCCATGGAGTTCGGTTTAGTTTTGTTTGTGCTCGGATTGAGCTAGCCGAGACCCTAGAGGTCTCGGGTGGGACCCACGTGACTCGTGGTGAAGTCTTGACTCGGGTTCGACTTGGTAAGTTGACCCGGATTGCGTGATATACTTGGTGTCTTATTGGTTTCCTGATGAGCTTCTTGTTATTAATATTGCTATCTGTTGTTATTATTATTAGTTATTGTTACTTGTAATATTGTTACTATTGTTTACTTGTGGCCGAATGGAATGGAAGAGCCGAGACCCTCGAGGTCTCGGCAATGGACTTATTGTTTTGTGGAGTTGTTGTCGAGGGAATGAATTGGGACCAATTTTGAGACGGTCAATTAGATGACGGAGATAGGTTAGTCGGGTACCGTAGTCGGACCCTATTGTTGTAGCACGTGATTTGGGTAATGTTGGACGGAGATGGATTACTTGGTTGTGTTGTTTATTATTTCTATTTTGGACTTGGACAATGAGCCGAGAGTGATGACTCGGACATGTGACCATTTCGTATGACTCGATAATTATTTATAATTAAACACAACTAATAAAACTCGTAATAATATTATTAATAATATAAACGTGAAAACGTATATATATTTATACAAGTGCGTATATTAATAATAAAACGATCACGAGTAATATTATAACAATAACGTAACGATAAATATTATACTATGAAAGTGGTGTAATAAATGTCGGGAGCGTTATTATAATTAAACGGCTATAAATAACGATGAAATCTTGACGCTAAAAAATATTAAATAAAATAATTTCTTTTAAATAAATAAAGGAAACTATCGAGTTATACGGGGTCGTGGTCACTTGAGTCCAAGTGGTTTATTATTTGTGACGTTTGTGTTGTCACGGATATATGACGATTAATACATTCATTTTCGATAACTACGTAACTTATTTAATCGACGGGTTAAATAAGAGCTATTTAGTTATTTAAATTGAGTATATTAATGGGCATCGTATCCTACGACGCCCATAGGTTGTGGTATGTGTACGGGAATAATAAGTTACTAAGTATCTCGTGGGATTACCAAATTGACGAATTTGGTGAACTTAACGGTATAGTTAGTGAAGTTATTAAATTTTGATATATACCATATAGTACTTTATGTGCAATGTGTGACCTAGGATTCGGGTATAATCCTAGAATGGTATATTAAGTAAATAAATATGGAGGATTACCAAATCGACGGATTTGATAAACTTCGATGATTTATTTAAGTAATATATTAGGCTAATATTAGACCCATAGATTGTTTTATCATCCTTTTTGTTATGACTTCTTGGTTTGAGTTGTGTCGACCCACCACCCGTATGGATACCAAACGCAAATACACCAAACTAATACGAAATGGATTTTCGGAAATAAAACGGATTCTCGTCCGGGTTTGGGAATATCTTGAATTTGAGGAAATGATTTCTGAACGAGTTGATATTGTTAGGTCGTGCCGAGTCCGTAGTTGCCGTCTTTTGAATTATTATACATCTTACCTCTATCGATTTCTTATTGCTGATATCTGGACTTGAGGTGAGTCATAGCCCCACTTTTACTCTTGAACTTTGTTTTCAATACTTGGGGTGAGAAACGTGCAAATGTTTTATGTGGACTATTATCGCTTTTTGATCTCAAAACTTGCTATGCTTATAGAACTAGGTAGAGCGAGGCCTAGACTAGATCTAGGTAAGCTATTGATTCGGTTATTGAGCGAGGCCTAGACTTGAGCTAGGTAAGCTATTGATTTGGTTGTTGAGCGAGGCCTAGTCCCCGAACTAGGTAAGCTATTGGATTGGTTATAGAGCGAGGCCTAGCCTAGAGCTAGGTAAGCTAAACAACGAGGCCTAGACTAGATCTAGGTAAGTTGAACATGTCGTATCCTTACGAATGTTGGGTATGTCGTATCCTTACGCATACATATTGAGCGAGGCCTAGACTAGATCTAGGTAAGCTATTTGATTGATTATAGAGCGAGGCCTAGACCTGAGCTAGGTAAGCTATTGATTGGATTGATTTGAGCTATAGCGTGCACCTATAGGGATGATTTGATTTGGTTGGATTATTTTGGTTGGATGATTGAGCCCTAGTCTAGCTAGCAAGCATTTTGCGTATATGTCCACTATATTGAATTAAGAACCTAAACCTATGATCTCACCAGCGAAAGCTGACTTTTAGCACGTTTTCTCAGGTAATTAAGTGATGCTCTGCGGATGCTTGGGATTGGAGGCTTGGCATTTGGCACCGGTTATGGATCTATATTTCTAAAACTCTGATAACTATTGTGGACCTATATTTGTTCCTTTTGGGCCTGACTTTGGATGTTTTTGGGATAATGTAAACTTTAAAACCCCGCGTGGTTGTATTTTATCTTGTTTACTTTATCTCGTTCTTTTATGTCTTGTGTTTGGATACCAATCCCCGTAGCACCCCGAAAGCTTGTTGAGTCTTCCGCTGTATCAAATTTTGGGGGTGTTATATCAGGTCAATCCCAAGATATTGGTTGTAAGGAAATAGGAACCAGGCAAGATGATTTGACCTGCAGTTTGCTTCCTTCATCTCCCTCTTCCACTAACATAAGAGGAAAAGTGAAGGTTGCTTTTCGCTTTTGGAACTTGGAGTCTCAATCGAATTTATTTACTAATACATTTGACATTAAAAGTAAATTTAATTTGCATTAGGTGATGTTATATGCGTTGAAGCAAAACTTGGAGAACTTTTCAAAACATATTAACTTGAGTGTTCGCACCATCAACCATTGGAGCAGTATATTTTTTCAAACTCTTTTAAGTTATATACCATCAATCATTAATTTATGTGCACATAATGAACTCTCTAAGATTTTAGGGTTCGTGATCGGAACAACCTCACCAATGCGAAGACTTCTAATAGGCACCACAGCTCCACTTCGTGAGATTCAAGATTCTGCAACCATAGTAATGAATGCTTTTTTACCACATCTAGATCATTGTTTAATGAAAACATTGTTAAGTAAATAAGTAATGGACAACACTACTCTTTGTTTTCTAAGGGACACAGCTATTCCGAATGTTACATTGATTGTGGGTGGAAACCTCTTAAGAGGTAAACTCGATCATACCGTACCTTTACATTCACACATTCGCTTAATTTCTTGCTCTTACTAGATAGTATGATTTTACAGGTCTCCAAGGGCCTGGTATCTTGTTACGACTTGTTTTTGGCATAGTGGCAGTTAAGTATGTTTTCTTGCCACTTTTTGGCATTTTATTGGTCAAAGGAGCGATTTATCCGGGCTTAGTACAAGCAGATCCTCTCTATGTTTTTGTTCTTTTGCTACAGTTTGCAGTCCCACCAGCCACGAACACTAGTATGAGCTCTGGATGTTAATTATAGTTTCTATACATGCTTATCAAAATCTGACAGATTTGTAAAATGTGTTAATATGGCAGGTACTATAACACAGTTATTTGGTGTTGGTGAAAGTGAATGTTCAGTGATCATGTTGTGGACTTATGGTTTGGCATCTGTCGCGCTTACCCTTTGGTCGACCTTCTTTATGTGGGTCGTTGTTTAAATTTTTTTCAAATTAAATGTACATAGATATTTGTCGTTTCAAGTATTTTACGAACAGTTTTGACATTTGACTTGTTTTGAGGCAGAATCAGTAATGTAACACGAAAGTGATCAAAGGGAGGAGGGAATGCGTATCAGTTACGTAGGTCATGAAGCGAAAGATAGCAGTGGTTGATGTGCTGCAATCCAATACTTTCCCTCCTAACAATTCTAACTGAACTCTGACACCGGACAAAATTATTACGTTGAACACAACATCAGGTTGATTTCATATAGGGAATCATTACTATTTTAAAATAAAAAAGCCTAAGAACATATATTCACACCGTAGTTTAAGAAGGTTTATCCAAGTATTTTATTATATGTTGGAAAATTTAGTGCACTTGAGGGATCAGTTCACACCGGTATTAGGTCAGGAGGTACGGAGTGTACACCCATAAAGTCCCTGAACACCCTGTCTCAGATAGTGGTAAAGTGTTATTCAGTGTATGATGAATTTCAGTGAGTGACACTGGTATTCATAGGCTGGCGAGTTTGGCTTAGTACTCTATGAGTAATAAGTTGATGGATCTCATCAGCGAGTAGTGTCATCAGCGAGTTCATGTCATCAGTAAAGGAACCTCTCAGTGACCACACTCACGGAGCAACCCTTTCAGGGACTAGCTCATCAGTGAGTATAACTCACTAGACTGAATCATAACTAACTTGTAACGGTTTTGACCTATTCAAGTGGCAGTTATAACTGCATTAGTGACCACGTTTAATTGGTCGTGTAACCACTATTACCTATTATTATGGAGGCAAATTAAGTGGAATTAATGGGCCGTTAATCACTCTTAATTCCATTGACTAGGGTTGAGTGATCTTACCTATAAATAGGAGATCAAACACATCTGCATGAATAGAATAGACAGAAAACACATAACACTTAAACGCAAAGGGTTATTGATTTGTGCCTAATTCAATAACAAACATTTGGTCTTATCCCAAGTAGATATTTGTGATACCCAGGCATTAGGGTCAAATAGTTTACTTTGGAAAGTAAGAACACGATTCCAAGTGATATTCGGTAACCGTTAATTTGGTACGTAGTTAGGCTATTGATTATCTTCACCCTGTTCTGGCAATACCAACCAACAATCAAAGTAAACTATTTTGTGATAATCAATGGTGGCTGTTGCTATGAAACATATGTCTTCAAACTTTGCCAAGCTTGATAAATTTGAAGGGGTGGACTTTAGGAGGTGGCAGAAGAAGATGCACTTTTTGCTTTCAAGCATGAGTGTGGTGTATGTTCTAAGCACTGCTATTCCTGAAGATCATGGGGATGATGCAACTGTGGAATAGATAAGGAAAAGAAGCAAATGGGAGAATGATGATTATATATGCAGAGGTTTAATCCTCAATGGTATGTCTGATTCTCTCTTTGATATTTATCAGAATGTAGAATCTTCCAAAGAACTATGTGATTCCTTGGATGCCAAATATATGGCTGAGGATGCTTCAAGTAAGAAGTTTCTTGTAAGTAATTTCACAAATTACAAAATGACTGATTCAAGAGCAGTTATGGAACAATACAATGAACTTCTTGGAATACTTGGAAGGTTTACACAACACAAAATGAATATGGATGAGGCTATTTCAGTCTCGTGTATCATTGAAAAATTACCTCCTTATTGGAAAGATTTCAAGCATGCCTTGAAACATAAGAAGGAAGAACTGACTCTTGTTCAGTTGGGTAGTCATTTGCGTATTGAGGAATCTCTCAGGGCACAGGATAATGACAAACCAAAGAGTAGCAATGCTACTGGTGCATTTTTTGTCAATATGGTGGAACATAACAATTCCACCAGGTACAATGACAATAAGGGCAAACGTAAACATCATGATAACACAAGGGCTGATCCTAACAAGAAGGCAACACCTACTTGTTGGAAATGTGACAAATCTAGTCACATTAAAAGGGATTGCAAAGGTGTTAAGGTTGGTGGTAAAGCCAATGGTTCAGGCACTAGTGGTTCAGGGAGTGGTAGTTCTTCCAACTCACTGAAAGGTCAGAATATGTTTAATAAATCATTTCAGGTTTATTATGTTACATATGTATCTGAATCTAACTATGTGCAGGATGATGATGTTGCGTGGTGGGTTGACTCTGGAGCTATTGTTCATGTGTGCAAAGATAGAAGATGGTTCAAGACTTACGAGTCACTGAATGATGGTTCTATTCTTCACATGGGAAATGAGTCAATAGCCCTGGTGCATGGTTGTGGTTGTGTAGATCTTAGTTTTAGTTCAGGAAAGATTGTAACTTTGTTTAATGTTATTCATGTTCCTGATATAAGCAAGAACTTGGTTTCAAGTAGTGTTTTGAATAATCATGGATATAAACAAGTTATTGAATCTGATAAATTTATCTTGTCTAAACATGGTGTGTTTATTGGTTTTGGTTATTTGTGTTATCAAATGTTCGGGCTTAATATTGTCAGTGATATTGTTAATTCAGCCTTTATATCAACGTCTAAACTGAATGACTCTACCCTTTGGCATGATAGACTTGGCCATGTACACTATAAAAGGATGCAAGATATGTATAAGGATGGGTTAATCCCAGCTTTTGACATGGACACTGAAAAGTGTAAAACATGCATGTTGACCAAAATAACTAAGAAACCTTTTCAAGGTGTAAAACGTGAGACTGAGCTCTTGGAGCTAATACACAGTGACCTGTGTGATTTGCATGCCACTCCTTCTTTGGGGAATAAGAAGTACTTTGTGACATTTATTGATGATGCTTCTAGGTTTTGTTATGTCTATCTGTTACATACCAAGGATGAAACATTAGATAAATTCAAAGTATTTAAAACTGAAGTTGAATTGCAACTTGGGTCCCTGATCAAAAGATTCAGGACTGATAGGGGAGGTGAATACATGGATCCTTTGCATTTTCATTCTGTTGGTATAATCCATGAAACGACTGCTCCCTATACTCCTCAACAAAATGGTATCTCTGAAAGGAAAAATAGGGTACTGAAGGAGATGGTTAATTCCATGTTGTCCTATTCAGGACCGAGCCAAGGGTTCTGGGGTGAAGCTATGCTAACAGCTTGCTATTTATTAAATAGGGTTCCTAACAAAAGGAACAAGATTACCCCTTATGAACTCTGGAATAAAAAGAAACCCAACCTGAACTATCTCAGGGTATGGGGTTGTAGGGTAGTTGTCAGGCTCCCTGATCCAAAGCTGAAAACTTTGGGTGAAAGAGGCATTGAATGCATCTTTGCTGGATATGCTGAGCATTCCAAGGCTTATAGGTTCTATGTTATTGAACATAATGAATGTGTTTCAATTAACTCAATAATTGAATCAAAGGATGCACTATTTGATGAGAATAGATTCTCATCAGTCCCTAGACCAAGTCACAGGATTCCAAATGGAACTGATGACATTGGTGTATCAGAGGTCCCTGATAAGGTCACTGATGAGGTTGTGGTTCAACAACCTGAAACTGAGTTCAGAAAGAGAAAAAGGGTCAGGACTGCAAAGTCATTTGGACCTGAGTTTCAATTATACTTAATTGAAGGTACAAAGGATGAGGTCTCTGACCAATACTCCTATTGCTTCATTGTTAAGGATGATCCCAAAACATTTAAAGAAACAATGAAGTCTCAGGATGTTGCTTTCTGGAAAGAAGCAATTAATGATGAGATAGATTCCATCATGGGAAATAATACTTGGGTGTTGACTGATCTACCACCAGGCTGCAAACCTTTGGGTTGCAAGTGGATTTTCAAAAGGAAAATGAAGGTAGATGGAACTATTGAAAAGTTCAAGGCTAGACTATTCATTCAGGTCTTTAAACAAAAGTCAGGGATAGACTATTTTGATACTTATGCCCCTGTGGCTCGTATCAGTACTATAAGATTGTTGATTGCTTTGGCATCTATTCTCAATTTGATTATTCATCAAATGGATGTGAAGACAGCTTTCTTGAATGGTGAATTGGATGAGGAGGTTTATATAAACCAACCACAGGGCTTCATCATGCCTGGTAATGAAAACAAGGTGTGTAAGCTGATTAAGTCCTTGTATGGACTGAAATAGGCAACTAAGCAATGGCATCAAAAATTTAATGAAGTGGATTTGTCTAATGGTTACTTACTTAACCAATCTGACAAATGTGTATATAGCAAATCTGATGAATCTGGTAAAGGAGTCATTATTTGCCAATATGTTGATGACATGTTGATCTTTGGCACTGACCAAAATCAAGGTTACCTGACAAAGGAATTTTTGTCATCAAGGTTCTCCATGAAAGACATGGGGGAGGCTGATGTTATCCTTGGAATAAGGATCAAACATGAGAGTAAGGGAATTTCTATCACTCAGTCTCATTATATTGAGAAGGTACTGAGGAAATTCAACCACTCTGATTGTACTCCTGTGAGTACTCCTATGGATACAATTGAGAAGCTGATGCCTAATACTGGCAAAACTGTATCTCAACTTGAGTATTCTAGGGTGATTGGCTGCCTGATGTACGCCATGACATGTACAAGGCCTGATATTACTTTTTGCAGTGGGAAAACTAAGTAGGTATACTAGTGATCCTAGTACTCAGCACTGGCAAGCAATTCAGAAGGTACTAAAGTATTTGAAAGGAACTATGGATTATAGTCTCTCATATACTGGTTATCCGTCAATGTTGGAAGGATACACTAATGCAAGTTGGATCAGTAACACTGAAGACAATTTGTCTACCAGTGGTTGGGTATTCCTACTTGGAGGAGGTGCAATTTCTTAGGCATCCAAGAAGCAAACTTGTATCACCAGTTCAACAATGGAATCTGAATTTGTGGCCTTAGCAGCTGCCGGTAAAGAAGCTGAATGGTTGAGAAACTTGCTTCTTGAGATTCCATTATGGCCTAAACCTATAGCACCTATTTCTATCCGTTGTGATAGTGCTGCTACATTGGCAAAGGCTTATAGCCAGATGTACAATGGGAAGTCTAGACACTTAGGTGGCAGGCATAGCATGATTCGTGAGCTTATCATGAATGGGGTGGTATCTATAGAGTTTGTTAGATCTCAACAAAATTTGGTTGATCACTTGACGAAGGGTTTGGCTAGAAACTTGGTTATAAAGTCTGCTAAAGGGATGTGTTTAAAGTCCAACTTAGTCACTAAATGCTAAGACACCCAACTCCCTCCTGAGGAAACTTGGGAGCTGAGTTCAATGTGGAAAGCTGAACATTCAGTGTACTGGAGCACATGTTTTACAAATCATCCCAAGGTTGTGCTCAGAACCTGTTGGAAAGGAGGATCAAGTCTTCACTTCTTAATGGTTAATTTATTTGAAAAAGTGCTTGGCAGGAGCATGAACAAAGAGGAACCACCTATGTAAATGTTGAAGTTTTGCCGCTTCTGGGAGATTTGGACTTTTGGCTCTTACAACATTTATGAATTGGATATGGACACATGGCTTGTATAGTGTGAGGAGCGTTTATGTGTTTGAAAATGTATGTGTAATTTATCTTCAGGTATTCAAAGGGGTTGAAGGGTTCAATTCTTAGAACACCCTGATTCTTGAATATTTGAACGTGTAATGTACTAAGATGGAAATTCAATCCTCAGGATAATTTCGTTTATGCATATGTTTTGTTTAATGTTAAAATTTTCATGCAAAGGAAGTGAACTAAATTTGGGGAGTATTGTTGGAAAATTTAGTGCACTTGAGGGATCAATTCACACCGGTATTGGGTCAGGAGGTACGGAGTATACACCCATAAGGTCCCTGAACACCCTGTCTCAGATAGTGGTAAAGTGTTATTCAGTGTATGATGAATTTCAGTGAGTGACACTCTGGACTGAATGGTATTCATAGGCTGGTGAGTTTGGCTTAGTACTCTATGAGTAATAAGTTGATGGATCTCATCAGGGAGTAGTGTCATCAGAGAGTTCATGTCATCAGTAAAGGAACCTCTCAGTGACCACACTCAGGGAGCAACCCTTTCCGGGACTAGCTCATCAGTGAGTATAACTCACTAGACTGAATCATAACTAACTTGTAACAGTTTTGACCTATTCAAGTGGCAGTTATAACTGCATTAATGACCACGTTTAATTGGTCGTGTAACCACTATTACCTATTATTATGGAGGCAAATTAAGTGGGATTAATGGGCCGTTAATCACTCTTAATTTCATTGACTAGGGTTGAGTGATCTTACCTATAAATAGGAGATCAAACACATCTGCATGTATAGAATAGACAGAAAACACATAACACTTAAACGCCAAGGGTTATTGATTCGTGCCTAATTCAATAACAAACATTTGGTCTTATCCCAAGTAGATATTCGTGATACCAAGGCATTAGGTTCGAATAGTTTACTTTGGAAAGTGATAACACGATTCCAAGTGATATCCGGTAACCATTAATTTGGTACGTAGTTAGGCTATTGATTATCTTCACCCTGTTTTGGGCAATACCAACCAACATTATGCATATTGAGTGGTCCAATAGCCAAACAGTCAGTTAATAAGAACATATTTATCGGGTTTTAATGCATTTCCACAAAATGTACTTCCTTCATTGGCATCTAAGAACTTTATTCATTACCTGGTAAACTGGACTCTTAACTTACACTTGTAAACTCACAATCTCATCACATCATTCTCAACACAATATCAGGATAACCTGCTCGCGCTTTATGCCTATCGAATAAATTTTGAAGTGCTTCCACAAACTGACCATGTACTTCTTGAACCTATAAAACATGTAAAAGCATATCAAAATGTCACCTCATGCAAATACAACTACAACAACCACACCATGCGTGTACTCAGAAGACGAGTGAAATTACAAGATCATCCTGAAAAGTAGATTAATAACTCAAATACCTCTTCCATTGTGGGTGTAGAATTCTTCTTGAAATGTATTAGTTTTCCAACCACAACAAGAACTGGTTGCCGTAAGGGTATTGGAGACCTGCAAAATTTTAACAGGCTATAAAACTGTCAATACTGATTATAAGGTGGTTTATATGAATGTAGTAAATATGGATTAAAAATCTGAACATACCATAAAGTACCCCAGAAGACAATAGGTATGAACTTGATTGCTTGAGCGAGTTTCAAGAAAAACTTCCCGCGTGCCTTCCACTAGTTATAAACATAGGACTGCACCATTTACCACGTCTTTCATTCATAGTTAATTATCATAACAAATGTACTTTAAAAAAATACTGTAACTTGGAGTTTATCAGGTCTGCAGGCTATAAAATGGTTAGTTTTCCACTTGAACTGCATAGCTTTATTAGTTTGGCCTTGGGAGGGAACTGATAGACTTTTTTTGTTACAGTGGGAGGTCTAATTCCGATAAATGTACCATAATGTAGGGCTAGCCATTAGAAGGGTATATAGTCTGGGTGGGCTGTATATGTTGGGTGGAATAGAGAGGTGCAAGATGAACCTTCTTGGTCCTCCCTATACACAGCCATAGGAGGTTATGCTGGGTCTATTTTGAGGGTGAGTATTCTCTTCATAGTGATGCCTATTCTTAAAAAAAATACTGAAACTTTTATTGTGAAATGTACAGAAAATCACCTGACCAAAGGCTAAAACAGGAACGACAGGGGAATTATTCTCCATGGCAATGCGAATGAATCCTTTCCTCGCCTTTAAGAAAGCAACCTATATAAAATTATAACTTTAAGAATATATAATTGATCATCTTAAATATTTGCACATAACAAATTGAACTATAAATGAACCTCAGAATCATGCTCCATGTAAACCGCCTCTTGTACTCCACCAGGGATTACTATGCAACTATACCCGGATTTTAAAAGAGATGAAAAGTTCTGCCTTGTTGCTGATGTCACTCTCATCCATGTCCATATATGCCTCAGGAATGGCGTGTAAAACAACTGATAAAAACAAAATTTGAACATTTATTGGTCAAAAATCGGAAATTTGGAAGTTGATGGGATGTAAATATTACAGCACTACTTGCAAGGATCTTGACTTTGCCAGTAGGCATAAAACCCGTAAGATCTGATAATATCCCTGCTCCAATTGGCCAAACTGAATGGGGCTCGTATCCAAAAACTGCATTAAATTAAGCTTATGATAGTTATGGTTGTGTCTCTATCATGAAGTAAATAGATTCATGTAAATTTCAACCCAATGGAAAAAAGAAATTGGGAATTGAACTGCCTAAATAAAATGCGATTTGTTTCAACTGGTATACCCAAATTGAGAATGTAAGGCAAAAATTACCATAAGACTGATCAGGATTGAAAGCATTCATATCCTCAACATATAGAGTAGTTGGAAAATAGCCACCCACGTACTTGTATATGTACCTGACATCGATGGCATATATTAAGTGCATGCTACGCAATCCATGTTATAAATTAACTGTCACGTGTATAAATTAAGTTTTTAACAGTTAGCAGTTCAGAAAATGTATATCGATGGCAGTTATTAATTACGAACTTGAATCAGAAACATATATCAAATACAAAAGTGATGATACCTACCTCTCAGTCGAACCTCAAAAGTGAAATTGATAACAATATAATCATGATACCGGTCATATTACAGATTTAGTCATAATCTTGATACTTTTAGTACATGACAATATAATATAAAAAGTAGTGATTTTAGTCCACAAGATTCTATCTTGACATTATTAATTAGTGAATATCATTTTTAAATTTAAACCATCATATTTGATTCGGAGCTATAGATCAACATCACACCATTTAGAATGCTTAACAAACAAAGTCATTTAGTGCATATGAATAAATATAATGGACTAAATCGAATGTACAGCCACACTTTATAACTGCCACCACACGTCTTACATAGAAAAAAAAAAGATCTATGTTCGACAGAAACTAATGTATTAGTTCAGTAACATGGTGAACATACTAGATTACCGTTAAAGTCATCATGGTCATGAAAGATCACTCTAGATTTCTGCCTAGTGGTGCAACATTTTTAATCTATTTAACTTAAAGTCATCATGTGCAGCAACTTTTTTAAAAAGCACTAACTAAATTTTGATGCAAAAAGTAGCACTCTGGATTTATAAGCTAACTTTTTTCGGGGGACAAAGGGAATAAATTAACCTGGCTAAAGCTAACCCCCATCTGCTGTTCTCATCAATTGGGATGAACATAAGCACCACAAACATTCCCAATACCCTGAAAATGTTGGAAAATTTAGTTCACTTGAGGAATTAGTTCACACCTGGTAATG
>JARVZY010004209.1:0-24015 GCA_030686995.1 Artemisia argyi
CAACTCAATTTCCAAAAGAATGGTCAACCACCTAGTCAGTATTATCACCATTGTCACAAATAAGCATCCTTATATTATAAACAACAAAAATGCATGATATCACCTATAATCCAATTTCTATCGATGCCTTAACAACACTATCTATTTATTTTAGTTTGCGTCTCATAGTAAATTATGTAAATCAATCTTACTGTCGAAACTCATCAACTACTAAACAAAGCTATGATACTAAACTACAAGCTACAAATCTACACATTATCTTATTAAATCAACTCAATAGTATTAAATTAACACATATTGTGATCAGTTAGCATGGCCAACGATTTATCCAATTCTTCCATATTACTCCCTTAATTACAGCTCATGCCATTCACTCCATTAATAACTACATATTGTCATTTGTTTTATGGTTGGTGTCTAGCTCTTAAAAAAAACAGAAACCATGCTACGAACTAACCATCAGTGACACACTATTATATCTTTATTTACTTATGGAACTAAGATTCAAGCCATTATAATATTAAGAATGTCCAGTTGACGTTTGCAAAATTGACGCCATTGATTCAGTACCAACACCAACAATTATCAACAATATAAATTCATCACCGTCCCATTATATCCCTTATAAATATATCTTAAACATGTTAACATACTACTGGACATCTATAACTTAGACCAATCAATATAATTCATCTTCAACTTTTCAAGACTTAAGACCATCATTAATACCTCTATATATATTCGCATGAGCATGTCAATTGAGAACAAAATATGAGAAACGTTACCTTTACTTGTATCAACTGTGAATGAAAAGCCAATAATGAACTCAGTCGCTCTTCCTTAGACTCCTATGATCGATCTACTGATTAGGGTAAAACTTATGATACGCTTTTACGTCAAAAGCCTATATAAACTAATAATCAACCGACTCTAAGGCCCAAATTCCCTAATTCTAATAACTGCCACTAATTTTAGTTTGTGTCACAAGCAACCCCTTAACATTTATAGTTACCTTCTACAACTTAAATAATAACTATAATAATAAATTTTTTTTACCTTATTAAGTTACGGCTCTTACAATTCTCTCTCCCTTAAGAAGATTCGGTCCCCGAATCTTTTTCTGTAATAAACAAATGAGGGTATCGCTCCCTCATCTCATCCTCTGCTTCCCATGTCATATCTGCTCCACAATTGTGCTTCCATTGAACCTTAACAAGCTCGATCCTCTTTTTCCTCAACTTTATCACTTTTCTATCTATAATAGCAATAGGATCCTCAATTAGCCTTTTCTTTTCATCAACTCGAAGTTCCCCTAACGGCAATATATCATTTTCTTCGGCCAAACATTTTCGTAAATAACATACATGAAAAGTGTTGTGTATGCCATCTAATTCCGAAGGTAACTCAAGTCGATAAGCTTGATCACCAACTCGTTCCAACACCTTAAAAGGTCCAATAAAACGAGGACCTAACTTCCCCCATTTGCCAAAACGAATTATACCCTTCCAAGGTGAAACTTTAAGCATCACATTTTCACCAACCTCAAAAGTCTTGGGTCGATGCTTTTTGTCAGAGTATTTCTTTTGTCTTTCACGTGCCAATCTCAAATTATCTATAGCTATAGCAACTTTGTCCGCTGTGATTTGCACAATTTCTGGACCCGTATATTGCTTTTCACCTGGTTCCAACCAACAAGTAGGAGTTCTACACTTTCTACCATACAACATCTCATAGGGCGGCATTTTAATACTAGCATGATATGTATTGTTATACGCGAACTCCACCAACGGTAAATGTGTATCCCAACTACCTCCATACTCGATAACGCACGCTCGAAGCATGTCCTCTAATGTTTGAATTGTACGCTCACTTTGACCATCTGTTTGAGGATGGTAAGTTGTGCTCAAATTCACCCTCGAACCTAATTCTTCTTGAAGCTTTTTCCAGAACCGTGATGCAAAACGGCTATCTCGATCTGAAACTATAGACAAAGGTACACCATGTCTCACAACCACCTCTCGAATATACAACTTTGCTAAATTTTCCAATTTCTCATTTTCTTTAGTTGCCAAGAAATGAGCACTTTTTGTCAAACGGTCCACAATCACCCAAATCATGTCATTGCCCTTCGGTGTTTTAGGCAATTTAGTGACAAAATCCATGGTGATTTTATCCCATTTCCACACGGGTATCTCCAATTGTTGAAGTTCCCCATACGGTTTCTGATGTTCTGCCTTGACTTGTGAACAAATCACACACTTCGCTACATATTGTCCCACATCAGATTTCATTCCTGGCCACCAATAATTAGGCTTTAAATCTCGATACATCTTGGTGCTACCTGGATGAATTGAATACTTAGACTTATGTCTATCATAAAGAAGTATTTCACGAACTCCACCTAGTTTTGGTATCCACAATCGTCCTTCAAAAGTCTTCAATCCTCGATTATCTTCACGTAAGAGTAAGTGTCGTTTTAACATTTCCTCGTTCTTCAAGTTTTCATCCTTAAGAGCTTCTGTCTGAGCTGCCCGAATCTGTTTGAATAGGTCCGATACTACTTCAATCCTCATTGATTTCACTTTGTATGCTGATTTAGGTTCTTTTCGACTCAATGCATCCGCCACCACATTTGCCTTGCCCGGATGATACTTGATTTCACAATCATAATCAATCAGCAACTCTAACCAACGCCTTTGTCTCATGTTCAACACCTTTTGATCGTGCACATATTGCAAGCTTTTATGATCGGTGTATATGGTACACTTCGTGCCATATAAGTAATGTCGCCAAAGTTTCAAAGCAAATATCACAGCTGCTAATTCCAAATCATGGGTTGGATAATTCTCCTCAGCAACCTTCAATTGTCTTGACGCATAAGCAATCACTTTGCCTCGTTGCATAAGCACACAACCCAGTCCTGAATATGAAGCATCACTATACACCACAAAGTCCTCATTTCCTTCTGGCAAGGAAAGAATAGGTGCTTCACATAATTTCTTCTTCAAAGTTTGGAATGCCTCTTCCTGCAACTCGGTCCACAAAAATGGTTATGTTTTCTTTGTCAACTTCGTCATTGAAGAAGCAATTTTAGAAAAATCTTGAATAAACCTCCTATAGTAGCCTGCTAATCCCAAGAAACTCTTTATCTCAGTAGGATTTTTAGGTGACTCCCACTTCTTGATCACTTCAACCTTAGCCGGGTCCACTTTTACCCCTTCACAATTGATCAAGTGACCTAAAAATTGGACCTCTCGCAACCAAAATTCACACTTAGAGAACTTTGCATAAAGCTTTTCCTTGCGCAAAGTATCCAATACTTCTTGAAGATGTCTCCGATGCTCTTCCTCACTCTGTGAGTATATCAAGATATCATCAATGAACACAATAACTGATTTATCTAAGAACGATCGACAAACACGATTCATTAAGTCCATGAATACCGCAGGAGCATTAGTTAACCCGAATGGCATTACAAGAAACTCATAATGGCCATAGCGAGTCCTGAAAGCTGTCTTTGGAATGTCACATTCCTTCACTTGCACCTGGTGATATCCCGATCTCAAATCAATTTTTGAAAAGTAACTTGCACCTTGTAGTTGATCAAACAAGTCATCAATCCTTGGTAACGGATACTTATTCTTTATTGTAACCTTATTCAGCTCTCGGTAGTCAATACACATACGCATTGTGCCATCCTTTTTCTTTACAAACAAAACTGGTGCTCCCCAAGGCGATGAACTTGGCCTAATAAATCCTTTATCAAGAAGATCTTTAAGCTGTGACATCATTTCCTTCATCTCTGTGGGTGCCAAACGGTACGGTGCGCGAGCAATTGGCGCCGCACCCGGTACCAAGTCAATCCGAAACTCCACCTGTCGTGCTGGAGGCAAACCTGGTAAGTCATCTGGAAATACGTCTTGATACTCGTTCACCACCACAACATCTTCAATTTTTTTAGACTCCTTTTTCGCGTCTATTACATAAGCCAAAAAGGATGGGTATCCTTTCACTAGGCATTTTCGTGCTTTCATAACCGAAATGATTCCCAAGTCACCACCACGTTTTTCTCCATAAGCGATTACAAATCCACCTTCAGGCAGGGGAATGCGTATCAATTTCTTTGAACACACGATTTCAGCTTCTTGCCTACTTAACCAATCCATGCCTATCACCACATCAAACCCCTTTATTCCTATTGGTAACAAAGTCACTGGAAAGGATTTGTCATCTATTTCAATATTGCACCCCTCAAATTTCTCACGAACAGATATAAGTGCTCCATTAGCTATTTCAACATCTAAAGGGGTATCTAAATTGCTACGAAGCATACTAAATGGTTTACAAAAATCAAGTGACACAAAAGATCTATTTGCACCAGAATCAAACAAAACACTAGCAGGTAAAGAATTAACAAGAAAAGTGCCAGTAATCACCTCATCGTCGTCTTTTGCTTCTTCTGCAGTCATGTGAAAAGCGCGACCCTTTGGTTTAGGTAAATCTGCCTTCTTGGTTCCAATAGCTCCACCAGTCTTCTTTTTGGGACAATCAATAGCTATGTGTCCCATTTCCTTGCAATTGTAGCATAACACCTCAGTACTCGTACAATCCCGCATAAGGTGACCCATCTTTCCACAACGACGACATCCAATTGTATCCTTTGAGCACGCCTCATAGTGAGATGAACCGCAAGGAGTACACCATTTTCGCGTACCTTGAAATCCAGATTTCTTGACATTTGAATTACTCTTGAGTTTCTTTGATGATCCAGATGACCCGTCCCATTTCCTCTTTTCTCCTACAAACCCCGACTTCCCCTCCTTAGCTATGAGATCATCTTCCACCACTTTGCTTGCATCCATTGCCTCTTCCAAAGTATTCTTGATCCGAACAGCTGTACGATACTCATAAGGTAGCCCCTGTACATAGCGATCAACCTTTGATTTCTCATCTGGACAAAGTCTCATCGCAAATTGTAGCTTCTCGGTGAAAGCCGTGTTATACTTATCAATACTCATATTTCCTTTTTGTAAGCTAAGAAATTCTCTCTCAATCCTTTGAACTGCACCAGGTCCACAATACTTTGTCCTAATCTTATTGGAAAAGGCATCCCAAGTCATATTATCTCTTGAAGTCCTAGAAAGAGCTAAACTGACAGAGTTCCACCATTCTAAAGCTTCTCCATCCAACATTCTAATAGCATATTTCACCATCTGTGGCTCTGTGAATTCCCCTGAATCAAAAGTTTGTTCCATCTTAAGAATCCACCTTAAACAATCAAGTGGCTCAGTGCTTCCCTTAAACGAAGGTGGTTTACATTTCATAAAGGATTCAAATGTACTCCCTCGCGAATTATGTGCATGTCTATCATAGTTCTGAGTACGGTCCCCATAACGATTCAATTCACTTTCTGCCTCATACTCCCTTCGATCATTTCTCCCAGACCGATTCACCAATAATCCCGCGTCAATCATGGCCTGTCGCATTTCAGCCAACTCATCATTCTTCCTTCCAAGTTCGCGTTCCAATTCTTCAATTCGAGAAAGGCTGTTATAACTCCTAGAACTACCTGCATGAGACCTGGAGTGAGCTACAGAGTCAACCCGCCTTATGTTCCTTATGTTATTGTTAACCTCAACATTTGGGTCATTGCCTCCCCCATTACCACCATCAGCTCCGGTAATTATCACATTACCTCGAGCATTCCCAATGTTGACGCGCTCGCGAGTTTGCCTTGGTGGTAACTCAGCTTGTCGTTCCCTTGCATTTGGTGCTGCATTTGCGTTAGTTGCGGTAACACTAACTTCCTCACCATCCCTTTGCACACCCGATTGGTTCAAACCTGATCTCCTAGTGTTTGCCAATTCTATACATATGTCAAACAATGATCATTAGTGAACCAATTGCAACAATACATTAAATAAACATATCATGTAAGCTTTAATCATCTAGTATTAAGAGAAATAAAAATAAGCTTGGCCTGGTATAGGCATTACACACTCAACCCACCTGACCTACACACTAGTGTTATATATAGGTGTTCTCTAATATAAACATTGATCAAAGTTTAAGTCTAAGCACCTACTTTAAGTACCTAGTTCACTTAAACCTAGGCTCTTGATACCAACTTGTAACACCCCAATTCCGGAAAAATAGCCATTTTAAAAAAAATATTATATAGTCAACGTTATAAAAATTAAACAACGGAAGTCTAAAACCATGGTTTGCATATTTTGCTAAGCTAACAAAACATGACCAATCCAACCCAAAAGAGTGTTACATAACAATCTATAAAACCAAGTTCAATATTGTAAACATTAAAAATAGTAGGCTAAGTTCCGGGTGCCAAGTGGATCGATCACAACTACCCAACCTCACTCCCTAAAAATCCCGCAAGAATGTTCCTATTTATCCTGCACGAATACAAAGACGATTTTGCAAGAAACAAGTGTTAGCTAATTAAAGCTAAGTGAGATACAACGGGTTGTAAAATAAAGAAACCCCAACAACATCATTTAAATAAGTTAACCATAATAATTTTAAATCAACAATTATAAACGAGTATAACAGCGAATGTCACCACAACAATTCAATGTAACAATGATAATAATGCAAAGGCCCCTATCCAGTTCACCCAAAGCACTAGTTCCCTAGATTCCATCTATACTCCCAAATTTCACGATCATAAATCCTCTCGTTAAATTAGCAACCATGGGAGCTACCCGGCTACATAATAATCCGTTCAGATTTAATCTCGCTACCTCTCGATACATCTATAAAAGTAGAAAGCAAGTGGAACAAGCTAACTACAAGAGTGATGCTACATGTAAGTGACTCATCTCTAGCCACACATCACCCTAATCCCACCAAGCCCCTAGAAAGCAAGGCGGCGCCCGATAATAACGTGAAAGATCACGCCGTGTCATGACACTAACAACCGAAAAGCTAGTACATCCTAGTGGGACAAGTCAAAAACCCACTAGACTTCCCCGATAGTGCACGACTAGGCAAACCTATGGGTCATGAACATGTATACATCTATAAATAACACCTATATAATCAATCATGAATATTAGGCAAATCAACTACTACGAAATCAATATCAAATTTAAACACATCAATCAACAATAAATAAATTTGAAGAAAATATGGTTAACAAGAAACCCAAGCTTCCCCCTCCAAAAGCCCGTTTTGTCTTTGTACTCGGTTTTAGAAAAGCATTGTACTCACCTCGACGAATTAAGGATTCGAGCCAACTCAATTTCCAAAAGAATGGTCAACCACCTAGTCAGTATTATCACCATTGTCACAAATAAGCATCCTTATATTATAAACAACAAAAATGCATGATATCACCTATAATCCAATTTCTATCGATGCCTTAACAACACTATCTATTTATTTTAGTTTGCGTCTCATAGTAAATTATGTAAATCAATCTTACTGTTGAAACTCATCAACTACTAAACAAAGCTATGATACTAAACTACAAGCTACAAATCTACACATTATCTTATTAAATCAACTCAATAGTATTAAATTAACACATATTGTGATCAGTTAGCATGGCCAACGATTTATCCAATTCTTCCATATTACTCCCTTAATTACAGCTCATGCCATTCACTCCATTAATAACTACATATTGTCATTTGTTTTATGGTTGGTGTCTAGCTCTTAAAAAAAACAGAAACCATGCTACGAACTAACCATCAGTGACACACTATTATATCTTTATTTACTTATGGAACTAAGATTCAAGCCATTATAATATTAAGAATGTCCAGTTGACGTTTGCAAAATTGACGCCATTGATTCAGTACCAACACCAACAATTATCAACAATATAAATTCATCACCGTCCCATTATATCCCTTATAAATATATCTTAAACATGTTAACATACTACTGGACATCTATAACTTAGACCAATCAATATAATTCATCTTCAACTTTTCAAGACTTAAGACCATCATTAATACCTCTATATATATTCGCATGAACATGTCAATTGAGAACAAAATATGAGAAACGTTACCTTTACTTGTATCAACTGTGAATGAAAAGCCAATAATGAACTCAGTCGCTCTTCCTTAGACTCCTATGATCGATCTACTGATTAGGGTAAAACTTATGATACGCTTTTACGTCAAAAGCCTATATAAACTAATAATCAACCGACTCTAAGGCCCAAATTCCCTAATTCTAATAACTGCCACTAATTTTAGTTTGTGTCACAAGCAACCCCTTAACATTTATAGTTACCTTCTACAACTTAAATAATAACTATAATAATAAATTTTTTTTACCTTATTAAGTTACGGCTCTTACAATGATGCAGTAGAAAAGCGCTGTTGTAGTGTGCTTATGTGACACATTAACGTACACTCTCGCAATTAAACTTATCTGTAATGATGAACAATTCATTATCATTTATCTCTACTCCAATTGAACACATAAATGCCAGTAAAACACTTGCAGACACACACACAACTTTTTTATATGTTTGTTTGTTAGTCGTAGCCACCGACTTTCTTCAGTTATGCTCAACTACACGTTAGGTGTTACCCAATGTAACAAAGACGACGCATCAAGAAGGAAATAAATGAGAGACGATGTGTGGGTTCACCCCTTGTTACACTTGATCTTCGTCACTTTTGTGCCTTCACGAAAGATTGGCCGAGGTTGAATGTTCTAAAAAAATGACATGTTTTTTTAACAGGTTTAAGCGGTGTTTGTTTTTTCTAGATAAGACCTTTTTGCTTTTTATGTTTGCGTATGATTATACATTCTTATTATAGATTATGTTATTATTCGCAAAAATCACTCGTGATAGGTGGAGCATTTTTTGCATGCACAACTAGACGAGATGCATAGAATACGATTTTCCTTTTCTATTCAACATATGTTTTAACACTTTAGCTACAAGATGCGGACTTTTGTTGTACTCACTTGCCTACAACAATACAATTGTTCAAAGTCATCATGTTAGAATGTTTGGAAAATAAATTATTCGAATACTATATACTTGTAGCATTTGAAAACTATACAACACGTTTGAATGTGTTCTAGAACATTTTGTTTGACTTATGTATTTCTTTTTCTTTTTAACACAACTTATGTATTTGAAAACTCAAGGTTTGACGGGATATGACGACCACAAAATTCATTTACTTTTCTTGAAACAGAAACTACTAAGGGTGCGTTTAGTTGAGGGAAAACACCCTTGTTTTTCACAAAAAGTTTTATGGAAAACAAGGAAAACAGAGATCGCGTTCAAGTTAGTGTTTTCCAATAAAATTCTCTACAAAACACAAAATTCCTATTTCCAACTTTAATACACAAAACTACAAAACACTTTTTTTTTGTTTTCCCCTATTTTCCATTAAAATACCCCAAAATCCGTTTTCGTCAGTTGTTTTACGTTTTCGATTATTTTTTACGTTTTCGTCTATTTTTTTACGTTTTCGTCAGATTTTCGTCCGTTTTTTAACATTTTCGTCAGATTTTTTATGCTTTCGTCTGTTTTTTTACGTTTTTGTCAGATTTTTTACTTTTTCGTCAGTTTTTAACGTTTTCGTCCGATTTTTTTCGTTTTTGTCTCTTTTTTTACGTTTTCGTCCAATTTTTTACGTTTTCGTCCGTTTTTTACGTCTTCGTCCATTTTTTTACGTTTTCGTCACGTTTTTTACATTTTCGTCCGTTTTTTTACGATTTCGTCATATTTTTTACGTTTTCGTCTGTTTTTTTACGTTTTCGTCAGATTTTTTACGTTTTCGTCAGATTTTTTACGTTTTCGTCCGATTCTTTACGTTTCCATCTGATTTTTTACGTTTTCGTCCGTTTTTTTACGTTTTCGTCAGATTTTTTACGTTTTCGTCAGATTTTTTACGTTTTTGTCTGATTCTTTACGTTTTCGTTTGATTTTTTATGTTTTTGTCAGATTTTTTACATTTTCGTCCGATTCTTTACATTTTCGTCTGATTTTTTTACGTTTTCGTCCGATTCTTTACGTTTTCGTTTGATTTTTTACGTTTTCGTCCCTTTTTTTACGTTTTCGTCAGATTCTTTACGTTTTCGTCAGATTTTTTACGTTTTCGCCTGATTCTTTACGTTTTCGTCATATTCTTTACATTTTCGTCTGATTTTTTATGTTTTTGTCAGATTTTTTACGTTTTCTTCCGATTCTTTACGTTTTCGTCTGATTTTTTTACGTTTTCGTCGACTCATCCGTTTAACATCTCATATATGACAATATCATCCGTTTAACATCTCGTAGCAAAACATATGTGTACTCTTCTATAGCAACAGATCGAATCCATACCATCGTGGTCATGTTTTCAGGTTCTATTTCAAGTTGTGTGAAACAATACCCGTCAATGAAGGCATACGCATCTTGTAACACCCCCAATTCATGATGCAGCGGAATTCAACTTGGGTGTTACTCGACGGCACAACAGTCATAATAATAGAAAACGATCTCTAACCGAGTCGTAATAAAAAGAGTTGTCATTCATATTATTCAAATATATCAGAGTTTACATAGTAAGGTCCCAAATGGTTCCATGTTTCAAAATACATCAATATAAAGTCTTTGATGTTTTTATAGAATGACATAATAGTTTATAGCCTTCTTCCTTCGGTACGTGCCCTTCCGCTCCATTCTTGATTATCATGGACCTGAAATACATGCTTAAGAGGTCAACACAAAGGTTGAGTGAAGTTCATAGAGTTTGTTTAACGGTTGAACACAATATGTTGGTAGTAAGAGTTAATTAGACTCATACTCATGTTAGAAAACAAAACAGTTATTATTATGTACTAAGCTCATGCAACCAAGACGTTAACGGGTACCAATATCAATCGGCGGTTATGTTGCCCCGGTAAGTACTTTGCCGTCATACTTAATGTTCAAATATAGTGCATTCGTTTGAACTAATCTGTTCAAACAAATGGGATTCGTCAATCCCAATAGGCCTATTCACAATACTCGCGCTCACTAGTTCTAGTGATTAAATGGTTCATGATAGGGGCCTAGGATTGGCAAGGTAGGTACTTAGTAATAATAAAACAATCAGGCAGCATACAGTTTCAAAGCATTGTGTTCGGTTTAAAAGTAGCATGTATTCCCCCCAAGGGTTTGTAAAACATTGAAGTAATGTAAAGTGGGGCTATGAACTCACCTTAAGTAGGATAGCAAGTAATGAAGGTGATGATTGGATCGTGTAGGTTTCTACGAGCAACCTATAATAGAATGTCGCGACTTAGGATTTGTGTAAAGAATATAACGGAGTGCCTATATATATATCTTGCATTATATTCCATAATGTGGTATGATGTATATTGTAAGTCCTTGAAAGAAAAGATTCATGAACATGTATGTTTTGTATATCGTTTACTACCGTTCGGGCCGACATAATTCAGAAGTCATGTTAGTAAGCGTTCGAGGAGCCAGGACACTTTAACTCGTAAATCCACAACTCATCTCGACGGCTTACATAATGAACTCCTCACATGAGGCTCCCTACTATTGTAGTAGTTGATAAAATATATAGATATAAGTTTTGATCCGAAAAGTTACATGTCCGATATTTGGATAAACTTAGGAAAGTTTATTTGTACATGAAGATTGTTATTAGGGGTAGTTTCATAAGTCTTGAATGACCATTTTCTCTTGGTAATATCTCATGTTTCCCTTTTAAGTGAAGTAGATCCAAATTGCTTGTTCAAGTTATCGCCTAATTCATTGTTTCATGTTTACGCCTATGTAAGTTGGTATGGTCATTTCGTCATGGCCTAGCCATGACCTTTGGTCCTTGTTCCAAGGTCATGAGACACAACCTTGGCTCTAGCCATGGTGGTGGTCTTGATTATAGGTCATAAGACCTCTTGTTCCTTTCAAAGTATAACCATAATCTAGTGACTTTCGCCTAAAAATGGGCTGTTTAGAAATTGAAGAATTTTATTACTCGGAAAGCGTTTTTAGGGCTCGAGCTTCTTTAATCCTGAATGAAAACGGCGTTCCGGACAACTTTCGTGTTTTAACTTTTTGATGAATCAGACCAGAAGGGTGACTTTCAAAAACTCAGAATGCAAAACAGTAAGCTTTTGGCAGTTTTGCCGGAAATCTTTGGTAACTTCAAATGGGCGTAACTTTTGACTCGTATACTCGTTTTAGGTGATTCAAGTTGCTATGGTTTCCTTGTTAAGTCCTCTACTGTAATATGTAATAATCCAATAACAAATTTTTACCATTTTGATCAGGTCTTACCAAGAAAGTCACTAGTTTGCTTGTTTTAGTAACTTATCTTAACAATCAATCACAACAACATGTTTTAGTCATTCTTATACACCATGGACATTCATACAAGACATAATATAGCAAGAATAACATGTAAATGATATGAACATGAGAAATTAACAAGAAGCATGTTAGGTTTAGGCTTACAACTTTTGGCTTTCTAATTAAAGAAAGGAAGTAACAAGTAAGGAAATGGACTTTGATAGACTTGCTTCAACCCTTTTTCACTTCATGCAACCTTTCTACCCTTGGTATTCTTTAAAGATGGATGATGATGGTTGAGGTGAATTGAGTGGATTTAAACTCAAGAGAAATCACCAAGTATATTAGGGTTTGGAAGTGTTTGATGAATGATAACTTAACTAGGGTTTCTATCTTGAACTTTCACTTGAATCTTGCTATAACTTGGAAGAAATAAAGCTAAGGGTGGATGGTTTTGGTGTTGGAGGTGGACGGCAAACAAGAGGGAGGGAGGGGGCTTTTATAGTCTCATGAGGAGGTTACATTTCATGACTAGTCAAAGCTTTCTTAACAAGCTTCAACACATGTAACTCATCCAAGATCACTTAGCCTAGGATCAAGCCACACCAAGGGTGACTCCCCCCCCCTATTGGCGGTTCACAAGGTCTAGGGGGTGAGTTGGCTTGGCTTGGATATTATCCTAAGATATTTGCTAGTTTTGACTCCGGGAAATGCCAACCGTAAATGATTAGGCCTCAAAACGTAAAACCGGGTGTCGTAAAATTATGAAACTTGAAAGTATTGATAAACATGTCCATATGTCCCATAATAAAATATAAAATGAGTGGTAGGTGTCATTTGGGTGGTAAACCCTGCTAAAAACTGGAAACACGGGTCTAAAACGCGTAATATGTAAAATGTACGAATATTGCGTAAAATTGAGAAAAGTAAAATGTTACTTTTCTAATATGATATAAATGATTTAAAATGACTTAGAATGTCTAGACTGGGCTCAGTCTAGTGTCGGTTGGTATTAAATGTCTTTTAGACATCAAACCGTAAGCCTAAAAATCACGAAATGACTTATAACATCAAGGGATGATTTTTGGTCAATGGAGGAGGGAAAAATATGTTGACTTATTTTAATAAGTTGAAAACTCAAATCATCTTAGAAATGCGGTGCAGGTATAGGCTAGGGTTACGACTGAGTAAAAACGCTTAAAACTGAAAATTCCAGTTTTTCACGGCCGAGGTTTATTCTGGTCATATTTTTCTCAGTCATGATTTATTCTCAAATAAATCATGAGTGTGTCAAACATTTTTATGATGTGGGGTCACCTGACGGGGTCAAATTTCGTTGTGCGTGGAATTTCTGAATGACGTTTTACCCTAAAACGTGTATTTCCTTAATAACTTTCACGAAAATGATCTGACGAATGTCAAACATTTATTTTGCCATGGAAATGATTTATCACTCGAGAATATGAAATAAAAATCAACTTTCGGGAAAATTTCTGAAAGAAATGAATAGTAAGAATGAATAGTAAAATTTTCCGGGAATAGTAATTAACCTGAAATTGCGAATTGTTACACATCTGATCATCGGTTATGTTAGTATTTAGGAAAGGTCGGCAAGTCACGGGAAAAGACATAAATGCCCTTCCATGTTCCATATGCATGTCACATTTAACATAACAGTCAAACTAGGTTCAACAAGTGGTATCAGAGCCTCGGGAAAGTCTTTGTTATACTAAGAACATCTTTCTTACACTCTTACATCCTATTGCCAGGAGTTAAAATCTGGAAATTTTACCGGTTTTGTTTTTCTAACGGAGTCTTTTTTTTTCCCAATCTGTCAATAAACTTGCAAAATCCGTTCATTGCATACTTGTGTAAGTGTCCTTTTTGTACTATGCGTAAGTGAACTATTATGCAACTCGTACTATTTTTTAAAAAAAAAGTCAAACTTGTAACAAATAAAATATACATTATTTTTTTATGCAGCGTAAGGGTTTCTAATGAATATGGTTCTTGATGGGTACAACCAGCACTCAAACTGTTGTTTCAGGTTATAGCTAGTATTTAAGCAGACCGGATTTTCTTAGCCTATGCTGCTCACAAAAACATCACAGTCTATCAGATGGACATTAAGACAGCTTTCTTGAATGGAACATCTGCACTAGCAGACTGAGAATATAAGAAAGAATCAGATAACTCTGCAACCCTTTTATTCATCAAAATTACATCCTTAGACCCTCAATAACATTTAAATACAGAATACACCTTATATTCATCATATTTACAAAACAAACCCTTACATAAAGGACACCCTCCACTAGGGAGGGTTTTTGTACTCGACCTCTAGGGAGAGTTGAAACTGGGCAATGGTCTTTTTGAGAAGAATTTTTGTGACTCAAGAGTTTGGTTTGATGTTTCAGTTAAGATCCTACTTCACTCCTATGTCGAGCCGTTAAAAGCTCCTAATATGGGATCATTAGAATTCACGTATGCATTAAATACAACCAAAAATCGTAGTTCCATAAGGGAATACTTGTGTTATGGTGAATGGTCCAGACCAACGGAGTTGGGTGAATATTTGATTAAGAGAATTATAAAAACTTGATATGTGGGAATCGCACCAGGCTTTACCTCTCGAGGGATCTCGAGAAGCTTACAACCCCCACCAGGCAGTGTACCTGATCGTTGTAGTATAGTATAGTGACAAGTACCTTTATATGCAATTAAGACGAAGTTAAAAACAAAATAAAGCATTTTCACAATTTACTTTGAAACATGAGCCACAAACAATAAAAATAGAACATGCAAATTGTTGCATATCATCATTTACAACAGGTTTCATCACTTGGATCACATACATGCTCGCAGCATGTCTTCAAGTGTCTGAATAGTTCTCTCACTCTGACCATCGGTCTGAGGATGGTAAGCCGCCAATAAACTCCCCGGACTGCCTAGATATGGGTTTGACGCCGTCACGTGTAGTCCATCTTCAGGCCGTCACCAATTTAACTCTTCATTTTTTTACGTTTTCGTCAGATTTTTTACTTTTTTGTCCGTATTTTTATGTTTTCGTTAGGTTTTTTAAGTTTTCGTCCGATATTTTTCGTTTCATCAATTTTTTTATGTTTTCGTCAGATTTTTTAAGTTTTACTTCGATTCTTTACGTTTTCGTCCATTTTTTATGCTTTCGTCAGATTTTTTAAGTTTTCGTTTGCTTTTCTACGTTTTCGTCCGTTTTTTTTACATTTTCGTAAGATTTTTTTTATGTTTTCGTCCGTTTTCGTCAGATTTTTTACGTTTTCGTAAGATTTTTTACGTTTTCGTGCGGTTTTTTACGTTTTTGTCCCTTTTTTTACGTTTTCGTCAGATTTTTTACTTTTTCGCCAGACTTTTTACGTTATAAAAAAAGAGATGGAAACATCCAAAATCAAACAAAAAGTAAAAAGACGGACAAGAACGTAAAAAAATGGATGAAAACGTATAAAAACGTATGAAAACAGAAAAAATCGGACAAAAACGTAGAGAGTCTATCGAAAACGTAAAAAAAACGGACGAAAACGTAAAAAAAAAAGACGAAAACTTAAAAAATAGGACGAAACGTAAAAAAAATGATGAAAAGGTAAAGAAACGAACGAAAACATAAAAAATCGGATGAAAACGTAAAAAAAAAACTTACAAAAACGTACAGAAACTGACGAAAACGTAAAAAAAACGGACGAAAACGTAAAAAATAAGACGAAAACATAAAAATTCTGACGAAAACGTAAAAAAACAGATCAAAATGAAAAAAATCGGATGAAAACTTAAAAAAAACTGACGTAAACGTAAAAAACTGACAAAAACGTAAAAAAACGACGTAAAAAATCGGACAAAAACATAAAAAATCTGACGAAAACGTAAAAAAACAGATGAAAATGAAAAAAATCGGATGAAAGCTTAAAAAACCTGACAAGAAAATTAAAAAAACGGGCGAGAACGTAAAAAGCAAACGAAAACCCAAAAAATCGGACGAAAATGTAAAAAAAGAGACGAAAACGTAAAAAAGCTGATGAAAATGTAAAAAAAAGGGATGAAAACGTAAAAAAATCTAACGAAAACGTAAAAAAAACAGACGAAAACGTAAAAAAAACAAACAAAAACGGACAAAAATGAAAAATATCGGAAGAAAACGTTATTTGATATTATATTTTAATTTTTTAATTTCTTTATTTTTCTCGTATTAGATTTTTTTAGTTATTTTATAATTTAGTTGGTTAGTTTGTAATATTTGTTTTTGTGTTTTGATGATGTTTTTATAATATTACTAAGGTGAATAGTGAATTTAGATATAAAACAACGATACTTAAACATGTTTTTTAGTTTTGGAAAATGGAAAACAGAAACACATGTTTCTCAGACTAAACGCGTTTTCTAAAATTTTCATTGTTTTGTGGAAATCAAACTCCCTTTCCTTTTTTCTACAAAACAAGAAATAGGACATGAAAGAAAATGTTTTCCAACTAAACGTCACCTAATCATTTACTTTTCTTTGACAAGTTAAATGGTGAAAAAAACCTTTTAAGAAAAACTAAAACTAGATCAATCTAACTTTGTAACTTTTTTTTTTTTTTCTTTTTTTTTTTTTTTTTTTTTTTTTTAAACAAAGTTTCCCAAAAACAGAGAAATATTAATCATTTTAGGTTATTTAAGAAGGGTTTTTCTAACTTGTGCTATGGGGCACAAGTTAAGCATGAAAAAGTACAAGTACAAAAAAGCACAACAAAAGGACAGAGAGTCCCATGAAAAAGTACAAGTACAAAAAAGCACAACAAAATTCATGGATCCCTGGGTACTTTCTTGTACTTTTTCGTGAGACCCTCTATCCTTTTGGTGTTCTTAATTTGTACTCCCAGGGCACAAGTTAGAAAAACTATCTTCATTATACTTATGATAATCTCAATAATCGAAAATTCCATATCATTAACGACTTAACAATATAACTAAGAAGACACTTCATAAACGAATGTTGTACGGTCTTTTGCAATAATATTTTATGTTTTGCTATTATATATATATTCTAATAAGCGGAAAGTGGTCCGTTCAAAAAAATGTATTACCAAACGTCATTACACTGCCATTAAGGAATAAATTGTGGACAATATTCACTGAGTACAAAAGCTTGGTCAACATAGTACATAGGTTGCAAAAATGTATTGGTTGCAAGTACAACAGTCACTATTCCTCCGTCCCGTAGGAACACTGTGCGAAACACTGTTCATAAGCTTAATTTCCCATTTTGTGTACTGTACATCCACGTAACCCAGCTGTAATAACCTTTGGCTGCTTAACTTTGATAAATAACCACCCATTGCTCCTTATATTTAGACACCACAGATACAAAACTCTCGATCTTTCTACCACTTTCTCATTCTCATCTCTAAAACATCACCGGATTCATGTATCTTACGCAAATAAAAAATCCACCAAGATCCGCAAATACCATAACCCCATATCAATTTGTATAAGAAAGTTGATTCATAGTTTGATTGAGTTATTTGTTTTAAAAATATATATATATATATATATATATATATATATATATATATATATATATATATATATATATATATATATATATATATATATATATATATATATATATTATTCTGATTGCTTTTTATTTTTACAGACACACCACTCGAAATCATCTGGGAAAAAAAATGATACAATCATGTGGTTATCGTAAATGAAAAAGGTATGTTTTAATTAAATTATTTCAGTATTTTTTTTTTCAAATTAGGGTTGCATTAATTTGGGGGTTTTTTTTTTTTTTTTTTTTTTTTTTTTTTTTTTTTTTTTTGCAGGATGCTTTTGTGATGATATTTGCAACAAAGCCTTTTGAGGTATTTGTTTTTATTTTTATTTTTTTGTTTGGAGTTTTTATTTTTTAAAGATTGGGTTTTTGGATTTGAAAATCGACAGTGGTTTTCTATAAAATATGAAAACTGAATTGAAAAAATCATGTGTGTTAACTGTTTCTTTATAGATATAGATGGTTTGGTTGTTGGTTGCGCGGTTTGACTTGCCTCTCATGATCTTTTAAATATGTTGTTTTGGTGCATAATGTGCTTATGCAATTTATATTACTTACTTTAAACTCATGTCCAAACAACACTGACAACTCGATAAGGCAAACTTTAAGAAGCATCAGTTTATAATGGGTTAAACTCAACGCCAATGAAAGACCTGTATATGAAAATTGGCCATTCGTTGAGGTTGCAACCATTAACCAAAATCTATACTATCATAAGTTTTAGTTTTTTGTTTATCGTAACACGTATACTAATAAATTGATTTTTTTTAAGATTGTCAACAATAGGATATCGACTGACCTTTTTGGAGACTATGGAGAAGATGTCAAAAGGCCATTACAAGAACTGTATGGAAGAGAGGTTTAAAAGAGGCGTTCAGTTCTACATAGCTACATCTGTAGTAGCACAAACCGTCTTTTGGACACTGTCAACAAAAGGACGGTTCAATTCTAAACAAGAATAGTCTTTCGGTTGCACAGCCTGCCAGGTAATAGGTAATGAACTACTTCACTACCTTTGTTTGAGCTGTCACTTTTTAAAAATTTTACTTGCGATATTTACGGTACACAGGCTGATTTAGGGTATCTCGGAAATGTCAAAACATACCGGAAGATTGTAGTTTATCTTAGAGACACGTGTAGGTTTCAGCCGTGTTAGTAGTCACAAACAATTTTGTAATTTGGTCACTTAACAATCATTTTAGTATGTGCTAATTTCGTGCAACCCGCTGCCATTACAGGTATCCAGAAAGAACTAGCGCCCAGCTTAAAAACGTTGTTAAATGCAATTGACTTTTTAAATTGAACGGAGCAAACGGACGCTCGGAGAAACCATGTATATCTTTGCTATGAGTCTGCTCCGACTTTGTGAATCATCATTAGAGGAACGAAGTCATGTCGAAGGTAAATTTGCTATTATCTACTGCATTTCATTTGTTTCTGATGCCACAGGAAATGAAACCTAAACATTGTACGGGTACACAAAAACCACGACTTAGACTTTTAGTAGACCTAAAGGTTGGAAATACATGTAGGTATCTGTTGTGGTTTGCCCTATCGCCCCCCAAAAGCTGAGCAACAAGTATCCGGGCTACAGTTTTCGAAAGCAACAAGTATTCCGGGTACAATTTAGAATCTCGGGTAGCACAAGAAGATGAAACATCGACAATATGATACACAATTCTGTCAGGTAAATCCAAATCAATTCAATTTATCTACATACATAAAAGACGATTTCCTAACATCTGCGCATTACCAGTCTATATAGGATCTCTTCGGACCGTTCGTGGGCTCCATTGTAGTTTGTAGTATGTGATCATCGTAAAACAGCTGATGCTTTGTTTCTCAACAGAATTCCGAATCGTTACAAGGTATAATTATTAGGTCTAAGTTTTTTTTTTTTTTTTTTTTTTTTTTTTTTTTTTTTTTTTTTATTTTGGTATATTTCTCATAATTGGTAAAGATAGTTTTTGGGGTGTTTGGTATTGGGTTCTAGCTAAATGTTTTATTTAGTGTTATGTAACAAAAGAAAAAAAAAATAATAAAAAAATAAGGGCATTTGGGATTGCAAGTTTTAAACTGATTACCCACTCAAGATAACTAGGTATAGAGGGACGTACAGGAAACTTAGGATTTCGTATATGACAAGTGTTTGAACCAGGTTAAAAAAAGGTAAAACTCGGTATAATTAGCCACATTTAAGCAGGCTCATTCTGAAATTTTTTTATAGTTTGGTTTGCAGAGAGTGTTTTGTGTTTGCTTTTTTATGGTGAAATTTTTTATTTTTTTTGGGTATAGCAGGTTTAACGGGAACATAAGAAAGAAGATGACGTGGCATATGGTAAATCTCATGTAGGTTAATCTGCCGTTTAAATTTATCCGTTTAGAAATGGTATATGTTAGCCGACTCATTAATCAAATGAATAACGATGCAAGAATTGAAGCACAACATATCAGGATTTAAATCCACTTCTAATCACTTGCAGTACCTTTAGGTGCTTTAAATAATGGTTCGTGAATGCTTTTGTAGATAGACCAACTCCTTTTTAACATAATACTTTTAAATAACTTGCATAAAATTTGGTGATTAATATAAGATTTTTGTGTTGTGTGGGATTCGTATAACGATTTGGATGAGAACTTTGTGGGATGTGTTACATGGAATACGTGAAGATATGTTGGGATATTTGTTGATGCATGTTTGGAGGCTGAAATGAGTGCATTTGGGGGGCTGAAATTGGCGTGTTTAGGTGTTGTAAGGCGGGCTGAAAAGGGTGGATTTAGCGTGCTGAAATGCGGCCTGAAGTAGGTGCATTTGGATACTGAAATGGGTGTGTTTGGGGCCTGAAGTTGGAGCTGAAATTCGTGGGTTTTGCGTACTGAAACTGGGGTTTAAATTGGTGCGTTTGGGGTGCTGAAATGGTGGTTGAAACGTGTGGGCTTAGGGCCTGAAATTGGTGGCCTTGGAGGATGAAATAAGTGAGTTTGGGGGCTTAAATGGGTGTGGGTTTGGAGCCTGAAATGGATAGGTTTGGGGGTTGAAATCGAGGTGTTTAGGTGCTAAAACAAGGGCTGATACACAACTGCTGGGATGAAATTGGGGTGTTCAAGTGCTACTCATGTCAAGTGTCTATTGTAATTTGATGTTTCTCTTGCAAGCTTCAACAGATGCTACTTTTTCTTTAAATGTTGCAGCTGCTTGGGTAGTTTTATTTCGTATAGAAGAACATTAGCATGTAATAAGAATTACTTGCTCTATGTATGTACTCAACTTGGATAAATAAAGTAATGTGTGAGACATAACAACAAAGGGTCCATGGCTCAGTGACTGCATATAGTTTTCACATTTTATCATAACAGCACTACATACCCGCAGCATCGCGCGGGCTCACCCGCTCGTTTGTTTCTTAAAAGCTACTATTAAAAGTTAAAAACATACAATAATAATGATACATTTAATTGGTTAAGAGCAATTATTTTCAAAAGGATGCTTTGGTTATTCTGAAAATATAAATAATTTATCTAAGAGTAAAGATTATTTGAGGACCAAACTTTTTTTACATACCAAAGGACTAATCTCCACCCTCCATCTTTATTTGATCTAATGGATGAGATTAATCCCAACAATTTAAAAAACCCACTTTCATCTTCTTTTTTTCAAATATTAATATCTTTCAAACCGTTAATCGTTAAGCGAAAAAAAATATACCGTTACGACGAACATTTAATTATCTTTCTATAGATAGGCTAATTGATATATTTTCGACAAATTTTTGTTTTTGTTTTTTTCACGTTTTTTTTCGTGATCGAAAAAATCATATATGATATTACATATAATATCATATATGATATTACATATCATATATGATATTATATATGAAATTATATGTAATATCATATATGATATTATATATCATATATGATATGCAATATCATATATGATTTTTTTTCCGGCCACGAAAAAAAAACGTGAAAAAAACGATTTTTTTTTTTTCCGAAAGTATATCAAAGTGCCCGTCTATAGAAAGATAATTAAATGCCCGTCGCGATGGTGTAATTATTTTCGCTTAACGATTAACGGTTTAAGAGATATTTAAATTATAAAAAATGAGTGAAATAATAAAATGCTTTTAATCTCAACCATTGATTTCCTTTCTATATGGATGGTGGAGATGAGTCCCTTGGTATGTGAGGAATGTTTGGTTTGTAGAATAACTCGACTATTTATCTAATATTATATAAAGACATTATAGTATACCTAAAAATAAAAAATCAAACACGGTAATAAAACCTTTTAAATCAAATCGGCTCATGGTTTTTTGGCAGCACATTCTAGAAAGTTGAACTTACAAATGGAAAATATTGACTCCAACCTTTCTTTTCCTCCAAGACAGTAATTAAAGAAAAAAAAACCGCCTATCACGTGACCACAGATTCATTAAACCATCGGTCCACTTTAAATCACACACCGTATTTCAAAACTTTCTTTCTCCCCACGACATTTAAAAAAAACCGCTGTCACGTGACCCACCCACCCGTCCCTATAAATTAACCCGTCACAATCCTTTCATTACCACACACACTAAAAACACACTTAAAAACACACACAGTTATTTTCATCAACTTCAATTCCAATGGGTGAGTAATTTGTTGTTTTTATATGAACGTGTTATGCATTTGTTTTGGTTAATGTGTTGGTGTTTGTTTTTTAATGTTTTTTTTTTTTTTTTTTTTTTTTTTTTTGTGTGTGTGTGTTGTGTAGCAGCAAGTGATAAGAAGATTAAGATCGGGATTAACGGATTCGGAAGGATCGGAAGGTTGGTTGCGCGTGTTGCATTGCAGAGAGATGACGTGGAGCTTGTTGCTGTTAATGATCCTTTTATTACCACTGACTACATGGTATAATTCTATCATTGTTTTTTAACTTAGTGCTTATGTTTAGTTACGTTATATTATATGTTTGCATAAAACTATGCCAGTGTTTGATATTGTCGATTTTATGACTCTGCCCGCTATATTTTTGCGTTTTTTGAATGTGTGTGGCTGTTTTTTGCTAATGACATGATATGAATTTTAATAAATGCTAAGATGTGTGTAGAATGCCAGTTATTGTGTCTGTGTGGGCGTGCATGTAGGTATGATCTGGTTTGTGAAACGTGACACTATCTTTTTGAGTTGTTAAACATTATAATTTTTAGCATATGATCTCGGCATGTTGTAACTGTTTGTATGTTTGTGTATGTCTCTGTGTGTGTACCTATGTATATTTTACAATGGGATATCATACGGATATTTTGTCAAACTTTGTCTCTGTTTGATTTAAAATAGTACTAGTATATGTATTTGTTGTTCAACGTGTAGTATTGCAAGGTTCAGTCTAAGTATGTGTGCCTCTGCTTGTTCATCAAATGTGATTAATAGATTGAAATTAGTTAAATCTAGAACTGTAATGTACTAATCTTAGATGTTATTGTTGTAAACAATTCCTATATGATTGCCTGTTTTGCCCGATGTATGAATGTGTGTACAGCGCAGAATGAGTTTAAGATTTGTGAATATCTATGATTAATGTAATAATCAAGCAATCTCTGTAAATATATGTCCAATCCTGTAAGTCGTATGACCAAGTAGAATGTGAGTCTTGTGCATGTGTGGACTAGGTATCATGGGATGTGAAAATTGTGACTAGGCTTGTTCAATTGTTAGTATTGAAACTGAAATTATAGTATAACCCTTATTAGAAAAGGTTATGGTAAGATGAGTGTACTTGTTTGTTATTTTAATTTGTCAAATTAACGTATAGGACGTCTGATTCGAGTGTCTATACTTGTATAGAGCCCATCTCCATTCCAGTTAATTTATTGAAAATGTTAGTATGTCCCTCTGCAAGAATTAACCGGTTGTTATCATACATTCAGACATACATGTTCAAGTACGACAGTGTTCATGGCCAATGGAAGAACCATGAACTCAAGGTCAAGGACGAGAAGACCCTTCTCTTTGGTGAGAAGCCTGTCACTGTTTTTGGCATCAGGTAACATCTCTTAGAAAAACCTGTTATTTAGATATTTTATAAAAAAAATAGGAATTTATATAATAGTTTTCTTTTGATTCTATTTAGGAACCCAGAGGAGATCCCATGGGGTGCAGCTGGAGCCGACTTTGT
>JARVZY010004210.1:0-24030 GCA_030686995.1 Artemisia argyi
AAATACTTCATGTGACCATATATAATATCTTGAATTTAGTCACACAAACACTCAATGTGACTAATAGCAAGGTTAATGATAACTGAGTTCACGTTTTGTTATAAACAATAGTCACATGAATATTTCACAATGTGATTATTTTGAAGGTATTGGTCACATATAAAACCCTTATAATGTGGCCATAAACACAATTTAGATACACATTTGTGATATGGTGTGACTATTGTAAAGCATATAGTCACATGATCGTGCTACAATTAAATGTGACTATACACATTAGGATTTGGCAAGCAAACACACACTAAACTTTAGACACGCATATTAACTTATGTAACCATATGTATCGGATTTTGGTTACACTTAATCATGTATGCCTATGGTTTAGTGTGACCATATATGACATTTGGTCACACCGTTCAAGTGTGTGACATGTATTTGTCACTTTTAAATGCATATCGTGACTAATGTTTCAAACTTACTTTTCTGTTGTCACACATTTCAAATCATATGTGGCTAAATATTCAGCAAACAATAGTAGTCACGTTTAAATAATGCGTGACAAACTTGACTATATGATTTAGCCACATACACAATTACTTCATGTGACCATATATGGATTTTGGTCACACTCTTCAATTGTGTGACATATATTTGTCACATATGTATATATATATATATATATATATATATATATATATATATATATATATATATATATATATATATATATATATATATATATATATATAGTGTGACTAATGTTTCAAACTTATTTGTATCCGTCACACGTCCCAAATTATAAGTGACTAAATAATCAAAAAAAAAATTACCATTTACCTCTAGTCACGTAAATATTCAAACGGTGTGGCTATAGCCTCAGATGTAATTTTGAAATGGTCACACAAGTCGGATCAAGTGTGGCTGTTTATTTTATTCTGGTACATTTAGTCACATAAAAAAGTTACTGTGTGGCTGTTCGAAAAACAGCATGTGTGACGAAATCCCAGTTTTGTACTAGTGGTGTGAGGGGAAGTCATTGCTTGTGTTTGAACACAAGTCACAAGAAAAGAAATTTTAACCATAAGACATATCGGCCTTAATTCTAAAAATTTTGAATGAAATTGCTGAAGCAAACCTTGGAACAAAAGTTACAGATGCAGTGATTACTGTCCCGGCATATTTTAATAATGAGCAACGACAGGCAACCAAGGCTGCCGGACAACTAGCTGGCCTTAATGTCATGCGTTTGATTAGTGAGCCAACATCGGCAGCAATTGCATACGGCCTTGATAAGAGTGCTGACATAAACAGTCCTACTGATAAAAATGTTTTCATCTTTGATATGGGTGGAGGAACTTTTGATGTGTCTTTTCTTAATATCAACAAGGATGGCAGCTTTACTGTTAAAGCAGTCGGCGGTGACACTCACTTGGGAGGTGAGGATTTTGACAAGAAGATGGTAAATTATTGTGCCCAAGAATTTAGGAAGAAAGAAAAGAACGACGTGAGAAAAAATTCAAGAGCACTGATGAGGTTAAAAGTCGCATGTGAGAAAGCAAAGAGGGATTTGTCATCAACAACTATAACATCAATCGAAATTGACTTGTTGTACGATGGAATTGATTTTTCTATGAAAATAACATGGGCAAAATTTGAGGAGCTAAACTCAGATTTCTTTAATAAGTGCATTGAGCATGTGGAGAGTTGTTTGAGAGATGGGAATATGAACAAGATGGATGTTGATGATGTTGGTGGATCAACACGGATTCCAAAGGTACAACAAATGCTGACGGAGTTCTTTGACGGGAAAAAGGCTTTGCAAGAGCATTAATGCAGATGAAGCTGTTGCTTATGGCGCAGCAGTGTTGGCTGCAAACTTAAGTACGTGGTCATGGGAACAAAAAAGTGAAGGATCTGATACTAGTAGATGTGACTCCTCTTTCCCTTGGCATAAAAGTCCATAGAGATATCATGAGTGTGATGATCCCAAAAAACACACAGATGCCCATGTTGACGTATGTGTCCGAAGGACCCGTAGTCATCCGGATAGACACTTCATTAAGACCATACCGAAAGACCTCATCTCCTTCGGTCTAACGGTAACTCATTAGAAGAAAGTCAACAAGATATATATGGTAATTAACAGATATACAGAGATGAACCTGCCAAGATAAAACAGGACCCTTATTGGGAAAAACTACAAGCGATGACAGAGGTATCGTCATCATACTTGGTTGTACCTCATACGGACAAAATTACCTCACCTATATAAGGGAGGTAAATCCTCACATTGGTAACTAAGTCTTTTCAAAATTATCCCTTCTCATCTAGATACTCATTCTCACGCCGGAGTTTGTTCCTGGGATAAAACCTGAGACTAGACTAACGCGTATCTGCTCTTTTGTAGATTGATCACGGAACTTCGTCATCCGGGGAAGCTCAAACCCGAAGGACCATACAAGTGTCCAGAGGATCCATTTCGCTTGTTGGAGTAAAGTGCAAGATTTTACCTCAACAAATTAGGGCCATCCGTGGGACCCGTCATTCACTCTACCAACACTCGAGTATGATAGGTCCTATATTAGAAACACCAAGCAACCAAGTAGAAGGAAGTAACAGCACCAGCGTAGAAGAACAGATCTTGAACCAAGTCACCGTGTTAAAAGCGTTGATAAAGGAACACAACACCAAAGAAGGAAGTCCACTTAAAGCCATCCGTATAGATTTCAGCGAGTAAGATCCGAAAGGGAACACAACCCCAACCCTCGAGGAAAACAAAGACGATGATCTAGCCAAACCTTATTAGGAAGCATCCAAATGTCCGTTTACACGAAGAATCATAGAATTCGCAGGGCCGAAGCACGAAATGCCAACTAACTTAAGGCTGTACGATGGGTCTACATATTCGGATGATCACGTCACCAGGTTTTGTGGCGCAGCCAACCATGGAAATTGGCCCATGCCGGTATGGTATCTAATGTTCCAACAGACTTTGGTTGACGCGGCCAGGGGATGGTTCGATCGTCTGCCGAACGACAGCATTGACAATTGGGAAGCTTTACGAGATCAGTTCGTGTCCCGTTTCGCTTTACGAGATCGTCTGCCGAACGACAGCATCAAGGCTCCCATGGAGATCACAAAGATCATACGACAAGCAAATGAGACGCTTCCTGAATTCAAGGAAAGATGGACAGATGAGGCCAGCCACATCTCTGGAGTCCCAGAACTCATGTAGATATCATTGTTCATCAATGGTAGTAAATGTCCTGAATTAGCGAAGCGTTTTTTAGACCGGGTTCCCCAAACAGTCACAGAAATGATGATTCGCGTGGATGACTTCGTGCGGGCCGAGGCGGTATACCGAGCAACAAAATTACCAAGAGGGGAAAAGGTGGACACATATAGGAAGGATTGACAGTCAAGCTCTCAAGGAGAAAGGTATCCACGAGCATCCTATGGAGGAGACCGACGCATGAGCAACTTTTGAAGTGATTACAGACCCAGGAGAAATAATCATTATACCCCGTTGATGAGTGTGTAAATACTCATCATTTTTGGTCAATCTGAACTGCAAAAACGTTTAAAAACGCCCAAAAATGCATCAAAATACAGAAAATATCCCAAAGGTCGTGTTTTATATGTTTCAGATGCAAAATGATTGAAAACAAATGAAAAACGAACAAAGTTTGCATAATTGGTAGTTTCAGTCCCCCAACTTTCAAAACTTGACAAAATTAGTCCCTGAGCATTTGTTTTGTAAGAAAAGTCAACCCAAGTCCTTAAAAATCAAAAGTTATCAAAAATGATCTTTGGGTGAAAAGTTTTCAAAAATTTACAAGTTTAGTCCTTGGAATTTCACATTTGGCAAAATTGGTCCCTGTACTTTCAAGAAATGACAGAAATGATCCCTGGAGAGATTCTATAAAGAAAAGTCAACAAAAGCCCTCCAACAATCCTCAAATGACAAGATTAGTCCTTGGATTATAATTTCAAAAGTTCACAAGAAAGGTCCCTCAAGTTTGCAAGGTTGTCAAAAATGGTCCCCGGATAATTCATTTTGGAAAAATAACCATTAAGGACCTTTGGGAATTTAATATGTGGCATGTTTAGTCCTTGTAAAACTTGGCAAGATTAGTCCCTGGAATTGCAGCTTTTACACTTTTGGTCCTTGTGATAAACTACTAAACCAAATGGACCCTTGTTTAAATAAAAAACCCAACACAAATAATACCCCAACCCAAAATAACCAGTCCACCACCCTTATTACTCCACCAGGCCCAAAACCACATCTAGCCCAATCGCCACTCTGTATTAATATTTGGTCAACAGGTCAAAATAAGTCAAAATTGGTCAAACCCGTTTCCCTCTTTACCCACTGGTTCCATCACCATATTCCAACACCACCACCATTAAAAGTCCCTCCAAACACAAACCCCAATCCCACTAAACCCCTCACAAACCCATACCTACCACCAAATCCATCCTGGCAGTCCTAAATCCCCACACCCTCTTTTGGCGCCAAAATTGAACCTATGGCCAGGATCAGTTAAACTTTAATTGGACGAGTGGGATTCATTCACGAAGTCACAAGGGTTCGTTTACAGCTGTTATCTCTCACCAAAGGAGCACAAGTGATGAATCCCTACCTAATTCGCATTGCACTATAAATAGGATACTCATGTAAGCCTTAAGGGCATCCTTTTCCTTGTAATCTTTCTGTTTTATATTTAATTCTCTTTTGTAATGTACTTTCTTTAATTTAATTTATGCTTTATTCAGTTTTTAAGCAAGTTCACTTTTTACTCAAATTTCTCAATTTTTACAAATTGTTGTTATTTACTTTAATTTGTGCTCAAATTAACTTCAGAAGCTTATATAAGTTGTTTGGAAGCATTTTCGAGGTTTGAATAGAGGAAACTCAGAAAAATAAACAAAATAAGAAAATTACAAGAAAATACAAAAAAAAAATAAAAATAAATTGGTGGTCCAAGATGATGGAGCAAAGCAATGGTTGGAAGATTATGGTTTAGAGCTCATGGGAGCATTAGGGTTGTGGTATTGATCCTTGTGTGTTTCAATTCTGTGTCTGGACCAAATTGTAAGAGCCTTTTCCAATATTTTTTTATATATATGCAAATCTGTGATCCTTAGTTGTTGCTGTTATTTATTTGTTAGTTGTGTTTAATTCAGTTTAATCTAAGATAGTGTAGATTAATTTATTGTTTATTTGGTTTAAATCTTCATATCTCTTTGAAAATTTTGCAATCTGCCAGAATAAGGGGTGTTTGGAATTGTTGTTTTGGTTGGGAAAATGTTGTTGCTATTGGTCTAAAACCCACTGGCCATCACCCTTATGCTTGACTTAGTCCATTTCAGCTCTTACCTTGGTAGCTATAAATGAAAAAAAGTCAAAATCTCATTTGATGTTCTTCTTTGCTTAACTGTTGAAGATATTAGGTATCATAATCTGTCATTTAGCTTAAAATTAGTTAAGATTACTGGAAATAGTTTCACTAGTATAACTTGTCCAATCATCTAGGGTTAATTACATCTTAGTTTAGTCAACTTAGGTAGAAAAATTGTAAAAGTCAAACCTCACCACAGTTGGGAATGGACAGATTTCAAAAGCTTTTTTAGAGCTCAATTTTATTTGGAAATGAGTAAAACTTGTTGATTTGTAAACTTTGGCAGTTTGTTTACCATATTCAAAAAGAATTTTGCCTTTTGGAACTCATTTTCCCCTTTGAATCTGAGTCCAAAATAGGCAGTGTGGCCTTTTTTCTACCCTGCACCCAGGTTTGGGACAAATTTTCAATTGACCACAAGTGGGTCAACTCTAGGTCAATTGAGGAGATTTTTGTTGATTTAGAATCTATCCTTTGTAGTGTTTAGGATTGTGCCTTTAATTCTCATTTAAGTGCTTATTTGAGTGCTTATTTTAGCCCACTTTTTGCCCTTTTTGGCTGCTGCTGCTGTGTGTCCTTGAGACAGTTGAGCTTGTTGATTTTTTTTGTTGTTTGATCCATCTTGTTGTTGTTGTTGTCATTGTTGCTGTACTTTGTTTGCTTAAGCTTATTTGAGACTTATTGGCTTATTGGTGAGTGGTATGGTGTTCATAATTTCTAAAAAGTAAAAAAAAAAAAAAAAAAGAATTTGAATCTGTTTAAATTTCAAGTTTTGATCAGTTTTAGTTTAAGATTTTTTTGCAAACACTTGTTTTCACAAGTTTTTGTTATTGTTGTTTAAGTATTTTGAAAAAGAAGAAAAATAAAAATAATAATAAATTGCAAAAAGAGATCCAAGGGATTCGAACCCTGGTCTCTTCTCTGCCCAAGCCTCACACACACACCGGTTTAACCAAATGCCCTAGGGTCTTTTCTCATAAGTATTTCAACCTTTTATTCTTTTATAACTTCTTATTTTCTTATTTATCTTTTAAGCTCAGTACTGTTTTAGCTTATATTAGCTTGTTAAATTTAGCTTTTTCAAAATTTTTAATTTTCCCAGCTTTTAAATAGTTTAAAGTAATTTCCATAAAAATTTTAGATTTTTCCCAACAGTTTAAGTATTTTTTAACTTTTAATTTCTTTTATTTAGTATTTAATTAATAATAAATTTAATTTTCATCAAAAAAATATTTTTCTTTTCTTCAAAAATTTTCTTTTATAATTAGAAAGTAGAAAAATTAATTTGATGCCCGTAGGACTAGTGTAACTTTAAATTCGCGTTTAATTTTGCGCACTCGCGTTTTATTTAAATAACTTTTACGTTTTTAACTTAGTGTACGTTTTAGGATTTCCCGAATCCCCTATTATGTTTCCCGTAGTTTTTAGGTAGTTTTAAGATTTCCTTAGCATTCCTTTGTTTAATTTCTCATTTAGGTTACGTTTATTTCAATTTTCGTTCGTTAATTCTTAATTCTCGTTAATTTAACGTACCATAACACCAAACAATCTTTCACAACCAAACATACAAGGTTTTAACTAAGATCTTTTCACGAAACTTTCCATTCACACCTCGTTGGGACACGACCCGGGAAATCACTTCCCCGGTCTTAAAAATATCACTTTCACGAGTTTACGAGGTAATTTTTTTCCTAAAAGGTTTACTCATAATTCTCCACGTCTTGTTGTCTCACGATAACGTTGATATCACGTTTATTGGTATTTTGATATATTGTTTTGCACAAAAACACAACGACTCAAATGGCGCCGCTACCGGGGAGGCTGTGTGTCGAAAGTCTCGATAAGGTTTAGACGATTAGTCTTGTAGAACCTTCGCAAGAAGTTACGCTTTCATAAAACTTATAAAATACCAAAAATATTTTTATTTTGTTTCTATATATGTATTATATCTATAAAAGATAAGAAAAACACAAAAAGATTTTCCCGTTTCTTTGTTTAATAATAACAACATTAAAATCTTACCACCGCAAACCAAGGCAGAACACCTACCAACTAGGGGTGTGACCATAATAAGTTCCCAAACTAAAGATCAAAACTTGCCTTTGTATCACTTGCGTTTTGGAAAACTTTTAATCGATAAGCTTACATTAAGAGGAGTCGAAACGGTATAGGGCGATCCAACGAACTTCGCCCTAGTGAGAAATCCATTCTTTTCTCCCGCTCCTTGTACGTTTATCCTTAAAGGTCAACCTTGCGTTCTTGATTATTGGTTTAAGTTCCCTTGTCGTTAAAGTGGTATTGTTTTAATTGAGTTTGTTTTTTTGGTGCATGCGCACTCGTTCGTCTACATCAACAAGTCCTTTACAATCGCTCAACAACATTCCAAGAAGAAGGCGTAATCGACGACGTACCAATCAAATAGTCGAACCCGAGATTCATACTATTCCTTCCATTATCATGGCGGCTGAGCCCACTATGAATGAGCTTCTCCAAGCACCCATCGAGGGTTACGGAGATGCTATCGTTGTTCCAGCCATCGTGGTTGACAATTTTGAGCTTAAGACCGGGTTGATAAACCTAGTCACCTCGCGTCAATTCTATGGTTTTGAAAGGGACGATCCTCAAGATCACATTCGATGGTTTAACAAAATCACATCCACCATCAAATGCAAAAACGTCCCTGAAGAGGCAATCAAACTTCTTCTTTTCCCATTTTCCCTCGATGGGGCTGCCAAGAATTGGCTTGACAAACAACCCCCTCAATCGATTGAAACATGGGAAGATTTGGTTAAGAGGTTCGTGAATGAATTCTTTCCTCCTTCTAAAACCACGGCCCTTAAGAATGAGATCATGAAATTCACGCAGAAATTCGATGAATCATTCAGTGAGGCATGGGACCGTTTTAAGGATATGCTTCGCAAATGTCCTCATCATGGTTTCTCCGAGTTAATGCAACTCGACACTTTCTATAATGGTGTGAGCCAAATTGATCAAGACTCTCTCAATTCCTCCGCTGGAGGTAATTTCTTTAATCGAACCACAAGGGATGCTTTAGTTATCATCGAGAATAAGTCTAAGGTCCGCATTCCACGAAGCAAGCCGGTTGTTTCCCAAGTGAATGTTGGTCCTTTTACCTCATCACCCGTGGCTCAATCTAGCACCGATGCTAGGCTTGACAAACTCACGGAAGCTATTCATGCTTTGGTTCTCACCAAAAATAAGAAAGTTTCTTCTCAACCTGCTGAAATAAAAAAGGTAGAAGTTTGTGTTACTTGTGGTAGTCCACACGCATATTACAATTCTACTGCCACCGATGGCAATTCATTTGAAGTTAATGCGATAGTCGGTAACTCTAATCAAGGAGTTAACCAACACCGTCCTAAAGTGGAGCCAAACTACCGTGCTAGCAACCAAAGTGGTCCACCCGGTTTTTCTCAACCCAATAATCCAAATCGATTCAATCAAAATCAATAACAAAGAAATCAAAATGTTCAAAATCAATTTCATGCCCCTATGAATCAATTTCCAAATCAAGGGAGAATTTCAATCAAGGTTTTCAAAATCAAGGAAACTTGAATAGAAACCAAGGTTATGGTAATTTCAATCAAGGAAACAATTTTCATGGTAATGGTAACCAAAACCAAGGAAATTTTCAAAATCAAAGTTTCAATCAAAACAACCGAGCTCAAAAGTTTTCTCATCAAAACCAAGCCGTTGTTCAAACTCAATCATCATCCGATGAGTTGTTGAAAAAATTCATGAAAGCTCAAGAAGAAACAAACAGGTTGTTGATCAGTCAGATTTCTGAACTAAAGAAGTCTTTAAATGGTCGACCTTCGGGATCGGGAACGCTACCTAGCAACACGATCGCCAACCCGAAGGGCGATGTAAAGGCGATCATAACCCGTAGTGGTGTTTCTTATGATGGACCCACGATTCCTACTACCTCTTCTACTTCTCCTCCAAAGGTGGTGGAACGTGAACCTGAGGCGACAAAGGACAAAGTGCAAATTACTAGCCAACAAAGTACCACACACGTCCAACCTTACGTTGTCCCAAAAACCAAATCCAAACCGGGAGTTGTTTTTGAACCCCCGGAGAGTCCCGTTCAATCCAAAGCTTCAATACCTTATCCATCACGTTTAAATGATCAAAAGCTCCGTGAAAATGCTAGTCACCAAATGGACAAGTTCTTTCAAATCTTCCAAGATTTGCATTTTGACATAAGCTTTGCGGATGCTATCATGTTAATGCCCAAATTTGCATCGACAATCAAAAACTTGTTAAGCAACAAGGAAAAGCTATTTGAAATGGCTAAGACTCCCCTGAACGAGAATTGCTCCGCGGTTATACTAAAGAAGCTTCCTGAGAAGCTCGAAGATACTGGAAAATTTCTCATTCCTTGTGTTTTTACAGGAATGGTTGAATGCTTTGCCTTGGCCAATCTTGGCGCTAGCATCAACCTAATGCCTCATTCAGTGTGGAAAAAACTTTCACTTCCCGAACTTACTCCTACATGCATGACTCTCGAGCTTGCAGATCGTTCCATCACTCGTCCACTCGGCATTGCCGAAGATGTGTTCGTGAAAGTAGGAAAGTTCTATTTTCCTGCTGACTTCGTAGTTGTTGAGTTTGATGCGGATCAAAGAGTTCCTCTCATTCTTGGAAGAGGATTCCTAAGAGCGGGTCGTGCTCTTATTGATGTGTTTGAACAAGAGATCACTCTACGTGTTGGTAATGAAGCAGTTACCTTTAACCTTGATCAAACTTCAAGGTACTCTTCAAATTTTGACTCTGAATCGGTTAACCGAATAGATGTCATTGATGTTGCTTCTGAGGAGTACTCTCAAGAAGTTCTCGGTTTTCTTCGAGTGGCAATCCCACTCCATCTTCTGCACCAATCATAGCCGACTCTTCCCCTTCTCTCACTCCGTTTGAGGGAAGTGACTTCCTTTTGGAAGAGGTCGAGGCTTTTCTTTCCCAAGATAGCTCAATGTCAAATGAAGTTGATAATAACTATCTTGATTCCGAGGGAGATATACTTATGCTTGAAAAATTGTCGAATGATGATCCTTCACCCCCTCTTCCTCCAAAAGAACTTCATAACGAGGAAGTCAAATATGTTGAAAAAACTGATGACTTTCCTGTGGTCGAACTCAAGGACTTACCACCCCATCTCAAGTATGCATTTTTGGAAGGTGACGATAAGTTTCCCGTCATAATTGCTAAAGACTTGAATGAAGAAAACAAAGCCGCTCTCCTCAAGGTTTTAAAGTCACACAAGCGAGCCATTGCTTGGAAACTTTCCGTCATCAAGGGTATTAACCCGGAATTTTGTATGCACAAGATTTTGATGGAGGATGACTTTAAACCGGCGGTTCAACAACAAAGAAGGGTAAATCCTAAAATTCATTAGGTTATCAAGCAAGAAGTCATAAAACTTCTTGATTCCGGTTTGATTTACCCTATATCGGATAGTCCTTGGGTGAGTCCCATTCATTGTATGGCCAAGAAGAGTGGTATTACGGTTGTTAAAAATGATGATAATGAGTTGATTCCTACTCGATTGGTAACGGGTTGGCGTGTTTGCATTGACTATCGAAAGTTGAATGACGCCACCCGTAAAGACCACTTTCCTCTACCTTTCATGGACCAAATGCTTGAAAGATTGGCGGGAAAAGAATACTATTGTTTCCTTGACGGTTTTTTGGGTTATTTCCAAATTCCCATTGATCCGCAAGATCAAGAGAAAACAACTTTCACGTGCCCATACGGAACATTTGCTTATCGACGCATGCCTTTTGGCTTGTGCAATGCTCCGGACACGTTTCAAAGATGCATGATGGCCATTTTTCATGACATGATCGAGAAAATAATGGAGGTCTTCATGGATGATTTTTCGGTCGTTGGGAATTCATTCGAATCATGTCTCACCAATTTAGACAAAATGCTTCAAAGATGTGAAGATACCAATCTTAGTCTAAATTGGGAGAAAAGTCATTTCATGGTCAAGGAAGGCATTGTCCTTGGCCATAAGATTTCTAAGAGCGGGATTGAGGTTGACAAAGCTAAAATCGATGTTATTGCTAAACTACCTCCTCTCACAACTGTTAAAGGTGTTCAGAGTTTTCTGGGTCACGCCAGCTTCTATCGTAGATTTATTCAAGATTTCTCGAAGATAGCTAGGCCTATGACCCGACTTCTTGAAAAAGAAACTCCGTTTGTCTTTTTTGATGAGTGCATCGAAGCTTTTCAAACTCTCAAGAAAAAGCTTACTGAGGCACCAATTTTAGTTGCCCCCGATTGGGACCTACCTTTCGAACTTATGTGTGATGCAAGTGATTTTGCCATAGGTGCGGTCTTGGGGCAACGAAAAACCAAACACTTTCAGCCGATTCATTATGCAAGCAAAACCTTGACCGAAGCTCAAGCTTACTACACCACTACGGAAAAAGAATTACTAGCCGTGGTGTATGCGTTTGAGAAATTCCAGCCATACTTGATCTTGACTAAATGCATAGTGTATACGGATCACTCGGCTCTCAAGTATCTCTTTGCCAAACAAGATGCAAAGCCGAGATTGCTCCGTTGGGTTCTCCTCCTACAAGAATTTGATATCATTATTTGTGATAAAAAAGGAGCCGAGAACCTTGCTGCTGATCATCTTTCCCGATTGGAAAACCCTCATCAAAGTGTTCTTGAGAAAAAGGAAATAAATGAAACGTTTCCTCTCGAGACACTTAATGTGATTTCTTGTCGTGGTGATTCTAGTACCCCATGGTTTGCCGACTTTGCAAACTACCATGCGGGGAATTTCATTGTTAAAGGGATGTCGTCCCACCAAAAGAACAAGTTTTTCAAAGATGTGAATCATTACTTTTGGGACGATCCCTATTTTTTTAAGATTTGTGTAGATCAAGTTATTCGTAGGTGTGTTCATGGCCAAGAAGCCATGAAAATTCTTAAGGATTGTCATAATGGACCCACCGGGGGTCATCATGGCCCGAATTACACCGCTCGAAAAGTATTTGATTCCGGTTTCTATTGGCCCACAATTTACAAAGACGCCCATGACTTAGTCAAATCTTGTGACTCTTGTCAACGTCAAGGAAAGATAACACAACGGGATGAAATGCCACAAAATGTCATCCAAGTTTGTGAAATCTTTGATGTTTGGGGCATTGATTTTATGGGGCAGTTCCTGTCTTCACGAGGGAACAAGTACATATTCGTGGCCGTTGATTACTTGTCTAAATGGGTTGAAGCCAAAGCTCTCCCAACCAACGATGCCCGAGTAGTTGTAAAATTTTTAAAGTCTCTCTTTGCTAGGTTTGGAACTCCCCGTGCTATCATTAGTGATCGCGGTACTCACTTTTGCAACGACCAATTTGCAAAAGTCATGCTCAAGTATGGTGTCACTCACCGACTTGCTACCGCGTATCACCCACAAACTAGTGGGCAAGTGGAGGTTTCAAACCGAGGTTTAAAGCGAATTCTTGAAAGGACCGTAGGTAAAAATCGTGCCTCTTGGTCGGACAAGTTAGATGACGCTCTATGGGCTTTTCGCACAGCTTGTAAAACACCCATCGGGTGTATCCCTTATAAGCTTGTGTATGGAAAAGCGTGTCATCTACCGATCGAGCTCGAGCACAAAGCTTATTGGGCCTTAAAGCATGCCAACTTCGATCTTAAGTCTGCGGGTGATCATAGGAAAGTTCAACTCAATGAACTAAATGAACTTCGTGATCAAGCTTATGAAAACTCTTTGATCTACAAAGAGAAGACAAAGAAGATCCATGACTCCAAAATCAAGAACCGCGTTTTTAACGTTGGTGATCGAGTCCTTCTTTTTAACTCTAGATTGAAGATATTTTCGGGTAAGCTCAAAACCCGCTGGACTGGACCATTCACCGTTGCTAAAGTTTTTCCTTATGGTACCGTCGAGTTATCTCAAAATGATGGTCTAAATTTTAAAGTGAATGGGCATCGTTTGAAGCATTATTTTGGAGGGGACATACCACCCATGGTTGTCCCGGACCTCCAAAGTTTCCCCATGGACCAATGAATGCGGGGGTCGAGTCAAGCTAGCGACTCGGGTAACAAAAACAGTAGCACAACATGGGTTTTCACCCATCTTTCTAACTTCTTCCTCTTTTCTAAAAACTAAGTGTGGGGGAGTTACCCCCGCTCTTTCAAAAAAAAAAATATATATGGTTTTCTCACACTTGCCCAAATCTAAACTTTTTACATTCCAAAATGTCGGCATAATAGCCGGTACTTTGAATATTGAGGGAAATATTCCATTCTAATGTCGGCATAATAGCCGGTACTTTGAATATTGAGGGAAATATTCCATTCTAAGTGTGGGGGGGGGGGGGGGGGGGGTAAATTCTGGCGAATTTAATCACTTTTGTACCTTCTAGTGCCATAATACCCCCGTTTTAGCCCAAAAAAAATTTTTTTTTAGTGGAAGTGCTTTGCACTAACACAACAAAAGGTTATCAGTCCACCACGTCTAACATAAGGACTGACTAATCCAAGAGAAAACGGCTCTTGGTAAATATATCTCAGATCCGTTTATGGTTAGCAATTTGCCAAAAATTGTATGGTGTTCAACTCACCATATCTTTGATAGTAAAGAGTTGGCTAGCCCACAAGGTATGGCTTGTGGTAAAGGCAGTGGAAAAACATAATTGGTAATCAACTCACCAAGATGATGACTGTATTCTATCAAAGAGTTGGCTAGTCCAGAAGCAAACGGCTTTTGGTAAAGATAAATCAAAACCGTTGACAGCTTATGGTTTGCTAAAAATCATATGGTTATCAGTGTACCATAGTTCTTACTTGAACTGAAACATTTGGCTACTCCAGAAGTAATGGCTTTTGGTAAAGAGACTTCAAATCCATTAAATTTTCATAAAAGATTGCTAGGGACTAGCAATAGTTTAGTGTGGGGGATTGATGAGTGTGTAAATACTCATCATTTTTTGTCAATCTGAACTGCAAAAACGTTTAAAAACACCCAGAAATGTATCAAAATACATAAAATATCCCAAAGGTCGTGTTTTATATGTTTCAGATGCAAAATGATTGAAAACAAATGAAAAACGAACAAAGTTTGCATAATTGGCAGTTTCAGTCCCCCACTTTCAAAACTTGACAAAATTAGTCCCTGAGCATTTGTTTTGTAAGAAAAGTCAACTCAAGTCCTTAAAAATCAAAAGTTATCAAAAATGATCTTTGGGTGAAAAGTTTTCAAAAGTGTACAAGTTTAGTCCTTGGAATTTCACATTTGGCAAAATTGGTCCTTGTACTTTCAAGAAATGACAGAAATGATCCCTAGAGAGATTCTATGAAGAAAAGTCAACAAAAGCCCTCCAACAATCCTCAAATGACAAGATTAATCCTTGGATTACAATTTCAAAAGTTCACAAGAAAGGTCCCTCAAGTTTGCAAGGTTGTCAAAAATGGTCCCCGGATAATTCATTTTTGAAAAATAACCATTAAGGACCTTTGGGAATTTAATATGTGGCATGTTTAGTCCTTGGAAAACATGGCGAGATCAGTCCCTGGAATTGCAGCTTTTACACTTTTGGTCCTTGTGATAAACTACTAAACCAAACGTTGTTTAAATAAAAACCCAACACAAATAATACCCCAACCCAAAATAACCAGTCCACCACCCTTATTACTCCACCAGGCCAAAAACCACATCTAGCCCAATCACCACTCCGTATTAATATTTGGTCAACAGGTCAAAATAAGTCAGAATTGGTCAAACCCATTTCCCTCTTTACCCACTAGTTCCATCACCATCTTCCAACACCCCCACTGTAACACTCCACCACCCTTAAAAGTCCCTCCAAACACAAACCCCAACCCCACTAAACCCCTCACAAACCCATACCTACCACCAAATCCACCCTGGCAGTCCTAAATCCCCACACCCTCTTTTGGCGCCAAAATTAAACCTATGGCCAGGATCACTTAAACTTTAATTGGACGAGTGGGATTCATTCACGAAGTCACAAGGGTTCGTTTACAGCTGTTATCTCTCACCAAAGGAGCACAAGTGATGAATCCCTACCTAATTCACATTGTACTATAAATAGGATACTCATGTAAGCCTTAAGGGTATCCTTTTCCTTGTAATCTTTCTGTTTTATATTTAATTCTCTTTTGTAATGTACTTTCTTTAATTTAATTTAAGCTTTATTCAGTTTTTAAGCAAGTTCACTTTTTACTCAAATTTCTCAATTTTTGCAAATTGTTGTTATTTACTTTAATTTGTGCTCAAATTAACTTCAGAAGCTTATATAAGTTGTTTGGAAGCATTTTGGAGTTTTGAATAGAGGAAACTCAGAAAAATAAACAAAATAAGAAAATTACAAGAAAATACAAAAAAAAAATGGTGGTCCAAGATGATGGAGCAAAGCAATGGTTGGAAGATTATGGTTTAGAGCTCATGGGAGCATTAGGGTTGTGGTATTGATCCTTGTGTGTTTCAATTTTGTGTCTGGACCAAATTGTAAGAGCCTTTTCCAATATTTTTTATATATATGCAAATCTGTGATCCTTAGTTGTTGCTGTTATTTATTTGTTAGTTGTGTATAATTCAGTTTAATCTAAGATAGTGTAGGTTAATTTATTGTTTATTTGGTTTAAATCTTCATATCTCTTTGAAAATTTTGCAATCTTCCAGAATAAGGGGTGTTTGGAACTGTTGTTTTGGTTGGGAAAATGTTGCTGCTATTGGTCTAAAACCCACTGGCCATCACCCTTATGCTTGACTTAGTCCATTTAAGCTCTTACCTTGGTAGCTATAAATGAAAAAAAGAATTTGAATCTGTTTAAATTTCATGTTTTGATCAATTTTAGTTTAAGATTTTCTTGCAAACACTTGTTTTCACAAGTTGTTGTTATTGTTGTTTAAGTATTTTGAAAAAGAAGAAAAATAAAAATAATAATAAATTGCAAAAAGAGATCCAAGGGATTCGAACCCTGGTCTCTTCTCTACCCAAGCCTCACACACACACCCGTTTAACCAAATGCCCTAGGGTCTTTTCTCATAAGTATTTCAACCTTTTATCTTTTTATAACTTCTTATTTTCTTATTTATATTTTAAGCTCAGTACTGTTTTAGCTTATATTAGCTTGTTAAATTTAGCTTTTTCAAAATTTTTAATTTTCCCAGCTTTTAAATAGTTTAAAGTAATTTCCATAAAAATTTTAGATTTTTCCCAACAGTTTAAGTATTTTTAACTTTTAATTTCTTTTATTTAGTATTTAATTAATAAAAATTCTTAATTCTCGTTAATTTAACGTACCCTAACACCAAACAATCTTTCACAACCAAACATACAAGGTTTTAATCTCGATCTTTTCACGAAACTTTCCATTCACACCTCGTTGGGACACGACCCGGGAAATCACTTTCCCGGTCTTAAAAATATCACTTTCACGAGTTTACGAGGTAATCTTTTTCCTGTAAGGTTTACTCATAATTCTCCACGTCTTGTTGTCTCACAATAACATTGACATCACGTTTGTCGGTATTTTGATATATTGTTTTGCACAAAAACACAACGAATCACCCGTATATCCCCATAAATGAATCCCGATATGAAAACCATCGTGCAGATCATCGCCGAAGTGACACCCGGAATGACATCCGAAGAAATGACACTAGGCCGATTGACCTAAACTCACTAACCAAAGCACCGAAGGAAATATTGGCAACTGAATGCCAGCTGCACCTACCACCATCTCCTCCTCTGAGGGGAAATCCTGCAAAAGAAAATTTAGACCGATACTGCGATTACCACAGTGAGAAAGGACACTTAACAAACGATTGCTGGCCTCTACGAGAACAACTAAGAAAGGCCCTCGAAACCGGGAAGCTAGACCACCTGATAAAAGACGTCAGACAAAGAGAAAGAGTACCTCCCAGAAATGATAATCGGGGCAACCAAAGAAGAGTGATAAACATGATTCAGGCTTACGAACCCATGAGAAAACGAAAAATGTGGGATCAGGAAGAAGAGTGGATGAATGCACCGATCAGTTTCCCCCCAATTCCCGCAGGAGATGTATCCGACGAACCACTAATCATCGAAGCAGAAATAGAAGGGTATACCGTGCGAAGAGTGTACGTGGATCAAGGGGCATCAATAGAAGTAATGTACGAGCATTGCTTCGAAAACTTGCACTCTTCGATAAGAGCCAGGTTAAAAGAAACCAACACTCCACTAGTAGGATTTTCGGGAGAGTCGATCAAACCACTGGGGAAGATAGAACTGGAAGTATATTTTGGTAGCGAAGGACTATACCGCAGAACCACCATGAAATTTTCAGTACGTGGTAAGATCTCCATCACCTTACAACGTTATATTAGGCAGACCGGGATTAAAGAAGTTACGGGCCATGTCCTCAACGATTCACTCAATGCTGAAATTCCCCACGCCCAGGGGAATAGCAACTCTGGTCACCCGTTCAGTCATCATCTCGAAATGCCGAAAGCTGGAAGAAAAGCAGAGACTGGAAAAGGAAAAGAAAGAACCGCAAGAAGAGAAGGCAGTGACAAGACCGCCAGGAGAAACAGAAGAGATAATGGTACACCCGGCTTATCCGAAACAACTGGTAACCATCGGAACAAATTTTTCAAAAGAAGGACGAAGGAGGCTAATAAAGTTGCTAAAAGACAGTCAAGATGTATTCGCTTGGGGACCGTCAGACATGACTGGAATACCAAGACGGATTGCCGAACATCGACTCAATGTAAATCCTCAAGACAGACCAGTGGCACAAAAAAAGAGAACATTCTCAGAAGAAAAGAACCAGGCCATAAACAAAGAAGTAAACGAATGGTTGAAGGCAGGGATACTTCGTCCGGTGCGATACCCGACATGGATATCCAACCCGGTACTGGTCAAGAAGCCGGACAACAGTTGGAGAATGTGCATAGACTTCAAAAACCTCAACTCGTCATGCTTGAAGGATTATTACCCATTACCCGAAATCGATTGGAAGATAGAGTCGGTAGTAGCATTCCGGTACAAGTGCTTCCTAGATGCATACAAAGGATACCACCAAGTGCAAATGACGAAAGAAAATGAAGAGAAGACAGCTTTTTACACAGAACGGGGCACCTACTGTTACATGAAAATGCCGTTCGGATTGAAAAATGCCGGAGCAACTTATCAGCGTTTAGTGGACTCGGCGTTCAGACGAAAAATTGGCAGAAATCTAGAAGCCTATGTTGACGATATGGTTATTAAAAGTAAAACGGAGACAGATCTGTTAGCCGACATAGCCGAAACTTTTGATAACTTAAGAAGAATAAACATGAAGTTAAACCCGAAAAAATGCTCATTCGGGGTTGAAGAAGGAAAATTCCTAGGATACATGATTACATCGGAAGGAATTCGAGCTAACCCAAAGAAAACAAGGGCCATCGCAGAAATGCAATCTCCGAAATCCTTAAAAGAAATGCAAAGCTTGAGCGGAAAATTGGCTGCCTTAAATAATTTCCTATCAAGGTCGGTAGAAAAAGCATTCACTTTCTTTGAGACGTTAAGAAACATCACTAAGGAAAACAAGGACGAATATCGTTGGACAGACCAAGCCGAAATAGCTTTTTCAGAACTGAAAATAATTATCACGGAGTTACCTTACTTAACCACTCCAAAACCAAAACAAGAGTTATACGTATACCTGGCGGCTACAAAAGAAGCAATGAGTGCCGTGTTGCTGGTAGACAGAGACGGAAGACAGATTCTGGTGCACTATGTCAGTCGGACACTACGTGAATCCGAAAGGAACTACGCGCCGATCGAAAAATTGTATTTAGCTCTCCTACACCTGTCAAGAAGGTTGAGAAGATACTTCGAAGCACACCCTATAAAAGTCATCACCGATCAACCCATTAACCATATACTAAACAAACCGGAGGTCTCAGGGAAATTGGCAAAGTACGCGGTGGAGTTAGGAGCCTACAATATCACATACATTCCACGAAATGCGGTAAAAGGACAAGTGCTGGCAGACTTCATCACAGAGATACCGATAGGATCAGATGAAGTGGCGTTGAAAAAAGCCGAGGAAATATACAATATTGTTGCCGAGGAGGAATGGATATTGTACACCGATGGAGCAAGAAACCAAGCAGGCACGGGGGCAGGGGTAGTTTTAATCAGCCCAGAAAAAACGGAGTACACCTACGCACTTCGACTCAACTTTGATACCACAAACAACGGGGCCGAATACGAAGTGTTACTAGCCGGATTGAGAATCTCCAGAAAAATGAACATACAAGCCCTGGATGCACGTGTAGATTCTAACTTGGTGGCAAAACAAATTAATGGAGACTTCACGGCATACAAAGAAAGCATGGCACAATATTTATCTAAGGCAAGAGAGTACATCTCACAGTTTGACCGCTTCAGAATAAAAAATATCCCTAGGGCACAAAACCAAAAAGCCGACGTGTTAAGTAAACTCGCGTCCATGGCATTTGATCACCTAACAAAAGAAATATTGGTTGAAGTGTTCGAAAAGCCCTCGATGGAAGAAGAAGTGATAGGAGCAATCGTAGAAGAAGAAGAAGAAAATTGGACAACACCAATCATCCGATGTCTCAAAGAGGGAATTTGGCTGGAAGACCCAAACGAAGCTCGGTCGCTCCGAATGAAAATGGGGCAGTATACGATCCAAGATGATGTGCTATTCAAAAGGTCCTACTTGGATCCCATGATGAGGTGCGTGGGACCCCTACAAGCCAATTACATCGTTAGAGAAATACATGAAGGATCATGTGGAATGCATACCGGACCTAGATCCGTGGTGGCAAAACTCCTAAGACAAGGATACTGGCCAACAATGCACCGAGACACAAGAGAGATAATCCAAAAGTGTGATGCTTGCCAAATACATGCTCCAATTCCAAAGTTGCCAAAAACCGACATGACGTCGATCATGGCCCCCTGGCCATTCTATCAATGGGGAATGGACGTCCTAGGCCCTCTACCGGAAGCTCCAGGAAAAGTCAAATACGTCATCGTTACAATTGATTACTTCACAAAGTGGATGGAGGCCAAGCCGTTAGCACGCACCACCAGCAAAGAGGTCAAAAAGTTTGTTTGGGATAACATTGTATGCAAGTATGGGTTACCAAGGGTGATAGTAACAGACAATGGAAGTAATTTCATCGGGGAGCCGTTCAAAGGCTGGTGCGAAAGACTCAATATCACACAAATCAACACGGCAGTAGCACATCCCCAAGCAAACGGCTTGGTCGAAAGGGCTAATAAGAGTTTAATGCACGGTTTCAAAACAAGACTGGGAAGAGAAAAGACTGGGTGGGTAGACGAATTGCAAAATGTATTATGGGCACACCGCACGTCCCTTAAAACAAGCAATGGGGAAACCCCTTTAAGTTTGACTTATGGAAGTGAAGCCGTCATCCCAGCTGAAATTGGTATGCCCACCTTCCGCACAATGATGGTACGAGTGGGAGAAAACAACAAAGAAATCAGACTAAACTTGGACTTACTGCAGGAACGAAGAGAAATGGCTGCCATTCGAGAAGCAAAGTACAATAAGAAAATTGAGCAATACTACAACAAGAGGGTCCGTACGGAGTCCTTCAGGGTAAGGGACTTCGTATACCGGAAGAATGACGTAAGCCGGATAGAAGATCAAGGCAAGATGGGACCGAACTGGGAAGGTCCCTATCAAGTTACAGAAGCATACCAAAATGGCTCCTACAAGCTCAAGACAACAGACGACAAAGAAGTACCATGGACTTGGCATGCAGTTAACCTTAGAAAATGCTTCATGTAATTTTATGTTTGGCTCATAGAAGCCCTGTAACACCTAAGTTATTATCAAAAATGAATAGCTATCCCGCAGAAGCGAGGAGCAATTTTCCGCAACGAAATATTTACCATCAGAAACAAAAAACATACCGGCACATAGAGGCCCGAAAGGCTAGATGCCGAACGACGTACGACGTCCAAAATAATAAAACTCCAAACGAGTATTAATTCAAAGGTAAAAAAAAAAAAAAAAAAAAAAAAAAAAAAAAAAAAAAAAAAAAAAACTACCGGCACATAGAGGCCTGAAAGGCTAAATGCCGAACGACGTACGACGTCCCAAAATAATAAAACTCTAAACGAGTATTAATTCAAAGGTAAAAAACCTATTGGCACATAGAGGCCCGAAAGGCTAAATGCCGAACGACGTACGACGTCCAAAATAATAACTCCAAACGAGTAAAGCGAGTATTAATTCAAAGGTAAAAAAACCTATCGGCACATAGAGGCCCGAAAGGCTAAATGTCGAACGACATACGACGTCCAAAATAATAAAACTCTAAACGAGTAATAATTCAAAGGTAAAAAACCTACCGGCACATAAATGCCCGAAAGGCTAAATGCCGAACGACGTACGACGTCCAAAATAATAACTCTAAACGAGTATTAATTCAAAGGTAAAAAACCTATCGGCACATAGAGGCCCGAAAGGCTAATGCCGAACGACGTATGACGTCCAAAATAATAAAACTCTAAACGAGTACTAATTAAAAGGCAAGAAACCTATCGGCACATAGAGGCCCGAAAGGCTATAGACCTACCCATGTATGAAGTCCGAAACACTCAGAACTCAATAATATATAATATTTGGATCAACGACAAGAGCATAATCACAAATCATAACATAAAAGTAATGGGAGAAATTGCATTCATACAGGTACATTTGCCAAAAGTTACATTCATTTCTGCATGGCCGTCATGCTTAATCATTCCGCCCAAAGGGCAACATCGCCATACACCGTGATATTTCACTAAACAACTACAAGTTAAAATAAGCTTCACTTGACCACCGAGACACTTGAATCCATAATCAAAATGGAAGTATCCAGGGGTCAAAACAAACACTTAATATTCTTTTAATGCTTGGACGAAAGATCCTGAGCAGAAGAGGACTGAACAACGGGATTCTCTTGAGCGGCCTGGAGGGAGGAGCCAGATACTGCTCGGACTGGCTCAGACGTAGGACCAGAAGGTCCAACGGAAGCATCAGTCACGCCGGAAGAAAGCGGCTTGGATGGAGCAGGGTCCGGAATGATTTCCATAAGTTCCGCAAAAGACCTTCAGACAGTTGTCTTAATTTTTTGCACATAGGGATACTCCATGGAGAAAAGCCTATCGTACAAACCCAGATACTTCGACTCAACATCCATGTCCAAATTCTCCATGTCTTCCAAGGCCGCATCTATCTCTTCGGGCGAACGATCTAAAATCACCCCGTCCAGATAACCAACCATGTTGGATAAATTGAAGGGCTCGGATAAGGTTTGCTTGTACTCGTGGCTATTTAGCAAATGTCTGACCATTTCCGGAATGAATTCATTGACAACACAGTTTCGGTCAACCTCGGTATTCCCCATCTTGATGGCCAGATCCGTCTTTTCTTTCCGAAGCTCCCTGTTATCCTCTTCCTCCTCGCTCAGTTTCAACTTAACCTTCTCCAACTCAGACTCCAAAGCTTTGATCTTGGTGGCTTGATCCCCCGAAACTGATCTCCACTCTTCCTTATCCTTTTCTAACTCCGCCACCCTATCATTCAAACTGGACTGCTTCGCGGCACAACCGGAGTGCTCTAACATCAACCTCTGAAAATCCTCAGGTTCCCTCTCACGACACTTGGCGTGTTCATCCTTCACTTCTTTCAACTTCGCAGCCAGATCACCGAAATGCTTCCAGTTATCTTGGAAAGTTTTCTCACAAACTTTGTGAACATCATTAACTTCATGATAAGCCTCCAAAAGTGTTTCATATCGAAACAACATGTCGGATTGCGAAGCAACAACTTTACCCAACAATAACCAAGAACGATTACAGGCCTCAACATCCTCAAAATTATCAAGATACTTATCCTCTCGGGGCGGGACCATATGAACCAACATATCACGGCAGACATTGGAAGTATTCAGAAGACTCCCTCTCCTTATTGACCACTTCGGAACCCACAACTCTTCCAGATCAACAACATCTCCTTCACCTTCTTCCCCAGCCACTTTAGCCTTACCACACCCGGTCGACCCACCAGCAAGACTCCCTGAACAACAACAACAACAACAACAACAACAAAAAAAAAAAAAAAAAAAAAAAAAAAAAAAAAAAAAAAAAAAAAAAACTTGTCAAACTTGAACGTATATATACATATACAGCTAAAGGTCCGAACAGCTTACCAGCATCATCCCCACCCATCTGATTACTCGAACCTCCCTCACCGTCTGATGGTTTCGCTAATTCATTAGGATGAATCGAGCGAAGGGGGGAGGGAGCTGAGATATGCTCAGAAGGATCCAAATCAATGACAGGCACAGGGCCAGTCGACTTGTTTCTCTTGAAGGGACGAGAGGAAGCACCCACTCCGGCACGTTTGCCAGAAGCTTGAGCTGGCTTAGCACCCTTAGTGGTACCTTGTTGGGCTCTCGCGGCTAGCCGAGCGGCAGCGGCCTCTTGTTTTTTCTTCTTGGCCTCCAATACTTTCTCATCGGCCACCTCGACCCTTCGCAACTCAGCGGTCTTCTCAGGCACATCAGCATTAGAACGGGAAG
>JARVZY010000505.1:0-2500 GCA_030686995.1 Artemisia argyi
TCCTCTGCTACTTAACTATCAACATTCCATTTTCTAGGGACATAAATGTCAAATCATTTACTAGTTACCATATTGACAGTTAACGCCGTTCCTTCTATCAGTTACTAAATCAATATGGATGTCAAAAGTTATATATGTCTCTCCTAATTAGACAGGCACTTTGTGGAACAAGTTATATAAGATCCAACATATCCTGATAATTTTCTCCCAATCACCCTATAAGTTTATCAACCAAACATAAAAATCCAACATAGTCCTGATAATTTGTCTCAATCACCCTATAAGTTTTTCAACCAAACATAAAACGAGCAATGCACCATCGCATGAAGACTCTATTTCATCGAACAAAAACCAAACGAGATCCAGCCTTAAGAACCATAACATTACTTATACTCTGAATTAGGCACTAAGCTCATTTTCCTTGCTATATACTGATTCTTCTAACAGCGACTACAAAATTTAGTCAGACGCTCTAACTTGAAATTCAAGATAAATCTATGGGTATGTTTGTCAAGGAGCTTTTAAAAGCACTTAGCATTTACTGTTTAGAATTGAAAGCTCATTTCATAAGGAGCGTTTAGCATCTTGTTTTTCGTTAGTTTTTATTTTATTTTATTATTATTTTTTTTTGAACGGCAATTAACTATCTCACAAAATATACACTAGAAATCTATCTCACATGTCCTAAGCACGATTGAACCCAAAACCATTTGGTTGGGGAGCTTCTCAAACAACATGGGGTACCGTTGGGTAGTTAAAGAAAACACCCTTGCTTTCTAGAAAATGTTTTGTATAAAACAAGGAAAATCGAGATTGCGTTCAAATCAAACTTTTCCAAACACGTTCTCTACAAAACACAAAACATGCATTTCCCAACTTAACAAGAGAAACTACAAAACACATTTTTTGGTTTTTCCTTGTTTCCCTTGCAACCCTCCTCCTTTTCTTCAAAATAGAATACAGTGTCACATGAACGCATTTTCTACGTTTTGTGAAAAATTTAATCCCCTCCCTTTTTTACAAAACTGAAAACAACAAATTAAGAAACTTTTCTCCAACTAAACGCACTCTAGCACTTTGATGCGTTTTGTTTTTAGTATAACTAATGCTACTTTAAAAAGCATTTAGCGTTATCATCATCATTTTACACTCTATAATTACTGATACAACTACTTTGCCAATCGCTTTTACTAAACAAACACCTCCTACTACTATACCTAAAGGCCTCATTACAACACTAACCACCTTTCTTTAAAGCAAAATAACAGATAAATAAAAAAGGCATGTGAACCAAAACTACCAACATTTATTGATACTTTTTTTTAACAACACGCTTGGAATTCTTTCCTAAAAAGTGTCTCCTATTATTATTCCAAAAACAACAAATTAAAAATAATAAAAAGCCTCAAGATTATATAAACACAAAACTAATCCACAAAATCACAGATCTAATAATATATTAAATATCTAAAAAATAACCACTATTTCTTCAAATACATCAAGAACACAAATCATAAACCATTAGAACCTTTTAGAAGCACACTTTAATCAAACACATTACATTTCTTCACAAACTAACCAATAAAAAAAACCGAGATAAGCAAAAACTTAAAAAGAAAGGAAATCATACTCTTGTTCGTTACGAAAACCTTTCGTTACGGTTAACAATGGCGGAAAATGAAGAATGTGAGTGGTAAAAACGGCGCGAAATGAGTCAGACTCACTAACTGTGTGTTTTTTTTAGTGTGTGTTTTTTGAGTGTGTGTGTGTTGATGAGAGAGAGAGAGAGAGAATGATGAGTGAGTGTGTGTTTGTTATCTCGCTATCAATCGAACGGTTAAAAAAAAAGGGAAAATTCCATAAATACTCCGTAAGTACAATGGTCTCCACCCTAAATAACCCACAAAATCTTGTTTTCTTCAAATACCTCAACGTGAAAAGGTCGCCTCCAAAATTTGGGCGGATAGTCTAATCTAGTGACATGTGTCCCTATACATGGTCCCATCTTGTACCTTCATGATACAACTATCAAAGTGTACTTTTTGGGCGACTGGGACCCACATTTTTTGGGCGACTTGTGTTTTTTGTCTATCTATCTATACTACTATATAATGTATTTGGGACTATTCTATAATTAGAAAGGCTTAAAAATTCAGACTTTTACTTACTAATTATAGAAACAACCATACCTAACAATTACCCCAAACAATTTATAACCACTTCAACAACCACCCCCAACAATTTATAACCACCTCAACAACCACCCACAACAATTTATAACCACCTCAACAACTACCCAACAACCACCCCCAACAACCACTTTCCACAACCCCACCTCCCTCCTCTTCACCCAATAATCCGCCCTGCATCACGCGAGCACCTTTCTAGTTTGTAAAAAAGTAGTAACTACATTTTTGGTCCTTGTAATTTACTTGTTATTTCATTGTTTGTCAACTTTTCAAATTCACATAAACACAAAATACATTAACATAAATACAAA
>JARVZY010000505.1:7500-33868 GCA_030686995.1 Artemisia argyi
CTCTTTGGACCAACTTGCATAAATATATATATATTTGTATTTCTTAGCATGACTGCAGCGAAATACAATAAACACGGGCCCACTACATCTCTCTCCTATCTTTGAACCCACTTGCATAATAAAAAAATATATATATTTGTATTTCTTAGCATGACTGCAGCGAAATACAATAGTGGGACCACATGCCTGCTTTGTTTAAATTAAAAAAAAAATTGTATTTCTGCACACAAATGCAGCGAAATACATGACCTTCTAACACGTGTGATGTTTGATAGTATGATATTATGAAGGTAGGAAAATCAAATAATCAAAACTATTATCAATTATTCATGCATTTGAATGCACCAATATTTTTATTCCCACATACAGAGTTAAAGAATTAATGCTTTAGCATAGCTTTAATACAAGTATAAAACATATCCATAACTTTACAATTCATTCACTTTCACTATAAATACTATAGGGCATGGACTCGAAATCCGTGTCGAGTTAAAAAATTAATTTTCTTATTAAAAAACAATAAATTTTATTAGTAAAAAAAGAAAACTTACAAAACATACCCTGGACTTTTTAATATTTATAATTTTTTTATAATAAACTTTGTTTGTCAAATAATTAACAGATATCTGGTAATTTTGTGAATAAAAAAAATACTGGTAAAAAGGCCTCTCGATAACGAATAGAACAAGCCCAATATTGATATGTTTTTTACGTACGTACGGTTTTATAAAAAATGTTGAAGTTTAGTATATATAGTTTTTAAGTAAAAAGAACTTTCAAAATGCGCCCTTAACTTTTCAAATAACTTTAAAAATTATCTTAATTTTTTTTTTAAACTATAAGGGCCAACACCTCCACACAAAGACATCCGTTCACTCTCCTCCTGAAGATTTGACCTTGATGCTTACGGCTCAAGTTCTTTTTTCCAGTGATGTCAAGAATCTGACTAATCCATATTAGATTGATCAAAAGTACCCGCCGCAACGCGACGGGCTCAAATACCTTGTTTTATATATGTATGGCGGTATTCTTCCTTTGATTGTTAACTAGACTTATGCAATTGTAATCTCTAAGATCGTTGTAACATTAGGGTCCTTTCGTCAAATGTGGAATGTGGCTTAGTGTCGGTGTCAATCACATTAACTAAGAGCAAAAAAAATATGTATTGCACCTTTTGTTTGCAGCGAAATATGTTTAATTTTTGTTAGGGTTATTTTTGAGTGTGTTGTTTGTAAGATTTTATGGTGAGGTTATAATTTTTTTTGATGGTTTTTAGCTTGCAAGAGCAATCACAATGTAACATACATTAATCTTAACTCAGGAAAAAACACTTTTAATAATTCTTAAAATGTAACATACATTAAACAAACTACAACAAACTACAGCAAACATGAAACATAAAATACGTATATATATTTTTTTTTTTATATTAAAGTGGGTCCAAAAGGTGAAAAGAGGTGTAGTGGGTCCCTAATTAATTGTATTTCGCTGCAATGGTTATGTGAAATACAAATGCATTTTTTTTTATTATTAAAGTGGGTCCATCATGAGAAGAGAGGTTGAGTGAGTCCCTTATTAAAGGTATTTCGCTGCAACTTTGCTAAGAAATGCAACTTTTATTATTATTATTTTTTTAAAATCAACGAGAAGCTGACACGTGTACATATTGGATTTCTGGTACATTTTGCACCGATTTTGGTGGCCTTTCAAGGAATAAAAAAAAAAAAAAACAACCTTGAAAAAAGTAACCCATTACTGCAGTAGCCTCTGCAGTAATTTTCGCAAAGTCAATCCCTGCAAAAGAAATAGTAGAAAATTTCATGGACTCTTGTCGCACGTATTGCTCCTTGAGGATGCTATAGCATCAAATGACCATTTTAGACATGTGTTGCGTTTTTATTGGGTGTGCGGTCGCACCCTGGGATGCTACACCCTCAAAGTGACCATTTATGACACATGTCGCATTTTCATTGAAAAGTCATGTCGCACGGGTCACATCTTAGATACTTTTTTTTTTTTTTTTTTTTTTTTTTTTTTTTTTTTAAGTGACTTCAACTTATATAAAATAGTCAAATATAACCGTTTTTGTAATTCTCCTTTTATTTGGGTCATTTGGCATATTGATCATCGGCGTGATAGGAGTCCACATAGCTCGCAACTTAAAACCCATCATGCTATTCCTCTAAACTGTCTTAAAACACGTGACACCTATAAAGAAAAATACACGCTTAATTGTTTAGCAATGTATAATTGGTGAATAAAATACTAAAATGTTATAAGGTAGTAATTTGTAATTGTGATTTACAATGCCAAACACCATGGGACTGTGCTAGCTCTAAGTCTCCCGGTCCTGACGGATTCAACTTCAAGTTTATTAAGAGGTACTGGGACTTGGTTAAATTCGACTTTTTTAATTTCATTAAGCATTTTGAAAAGCATGGTAGTCTAGCAAGAGGTTGTAATGCTTCATTCATTACCTTAATTCCAAAAAAGTCAGACCCTCTTGATCTAAGTGATTATCGGCCTATTAGTCTGATTGGGAGTATGTATAAGATTTTATCGAAAGTGCTAGCGGCAAGATTAAGTCGTGTTATTCATAAAGTGATTAGTCCAAACCAGACCGCATTTCTGAAATGGAGGCAAATTTTGGATGGATGTGTGATTGCTAATGAAATTGTGAACTTTGCAAAGAGTAAAGGAATAAATATGCTTCTTTTTAAAGTTGATTTTGAAAAAGCTTTTGACAGCGTGAATTGGGAGTTCTTGTTTGATATTATGTCTCAAATGAACTTTGGATCAAAGTGGCGTAGGTGGATTTCTTCTTGTCTCTCTTCTGCGACGGTTTCGGTTCTTATTAATGGTTCTCCATCAAAAGAATTTAAAATGGAACGTGGTTTAAGGCAAGGCGACCCACTCTCGCAGTTTTTGTTTCTATTAGTCATGGAAGCCTTACAGGTCATGACTATAGAAGCTTGTAATAAAGGTATCTTCAAGGGGCTCTCTCTTGGCGGTGACGGTTCCAATATATCTCTTTTGCAATTCGCAGACGATGCATTATTTTTAGGTGAATGGTCAAAATCAAATGTTTGTCATTTGATTCATATTCTCAATTGTTTTCGCGATGTGTCCGGTCTCAAAGTTAACTTGGACAAAAGCAGTTTATTCGGGATCGGGGTTAATCCAGGGGAAGTCACTAGTATTGCGAGATCAGTTAATTGTTCCCATGGTTCATTGCCTTTTATCTATCTTGGTTTGCTGGTTGGTAGGAGTATGAATAGAATCAACGCTTGGAACGATGTGGTAAACAAATTCACTAGAAGGCTCTCATCCTGGAAAGCTAATATGCTTTCTATAGGTGGGAGACTTACTCTTGTTAAATCGGTGTTAGGTAATCTTCCCCTTTACTATTTTTACTTATTCAAGGCCCCCACTTCAGTGATTTCACTTCTTGAATCAATTAGAAGAAGATTATTTTGGGGCTTCAAAGATAATGAGAAGAAAATGGTTTGGGTTAGCTGGGAGAAAATTATGTCTTGCTCCAAAAATGGTGGCCTAGGAGTCGGAAGTATCAAAGCAAAAAATATGGGGTTGATTGGTAAATGGAAGTGGCGTTTTCTCAATGAAAGTGGCGCTTTATGGAGAAGGGTGATTGTTGAGCTTTATGGCGTTAACGGGGGCTTTGATCAATCCACACGTCGCTTAGGCAACTCTGGTACGTGGGCTAATATTGTTAGAAGTTGTTTGGATCTAGAGAATATGGGTATCCATCTGGATAATCTTATGGAAAGAAAAGTTCTAAGTGGTAATCAAACCCACTTTTGGACTGATTGCTGGATAAAAAATCACGTGCCTTTGAAAAATTATTTTCCCAGATTATATGCTCTTGAAACAAGCAAAAATTGTGTTGTTGCTGATAGATGGGTGCTTGAAGATGGAATTTGGCACGCCAAGTGGGACTGGAGAAGGCCTCCGCGTGGTCGTGCATATGGAGATTTAGAGTCACTGGTAAGTCTCATTAACGGTCTTGTTCTCGACTCTCATCATAATGATAAATGGGTGTGGTCGCTCGATGAATCAGCTGTTTTTTCAGTTAAGTCATTAACCAGGGCCGTTCAGGATAAATTATTTTCGAACAACGACCCCGACCCCCTTTCACTTGGAACTCTTGGGTCCCGCGTAAGGTGAACATATGTGTTTGGCGTATGGCTTTAAATCGGCTCCCCACAAGAGCTAATTTGATCCATCGGGGGGTGTCTATCCCCCTGTCTGCATGTTTGTTTTGTGGCCTCGAGGAAGAATCTCAACTCCATTGTTTCCACTCTTGTTCCACAATAATAATCATTTGGCGTAAGCTATGGAGTTGGTGGAGGTCTCCCCTTTTATACAACCCGTCTTTAGTGGAAATACTTAAAGGAAAGTCGGGGTTTATCCAAAACAAGTTAGTTGAAAAACTGTTCCACGCGGTATGTATGGCTTTTATTTGGCATGTTTGGAAGTGGAGAAACAAAATTCTTCATGCATCTTCGGACTCCGAGGCAATTGCTATTCGTCATGAGGATATTTTTCCGTCGGTGCAGAGAATGTCTCTTTTATGGGCTTATAATCGTTCTTCTAAGAAAGTCTCCATCTCGTGGAAAAATTGGATCCAAAATCCCGGTGATTTGGCTTCTTCATCGCCTCTGTAGATTTTTTGGTTCTTGGTGTTTTATGTTTTGGTGTTTTTCTTTCCGGTGCTCTTTCTTAGAGCCCGTTGTTTTTTTTTTTGTTGTTTTTCTTTATGGCTTAATAAAATCTTCGCTTCTTCTAAAAAAAACAATGCCAAACACCATAACAAGTTCACGCCGTGTAAAGGCGCACTGATATCTTGGGCCTTTTAGGGTTAGATGATTTTTTACGCCGTAATATACTAATCTGATATAGTATTATTGGTCCACTAAAATTTTAAGAATAATTTTATATATACCTAAGTATCAAAATATCATATATATACACAAGATACATGTTTTAGGAATGCATTATATACAATATAGTTAAAGTGTGTTCTGAGCAAATATGACATTATTTTGTTTAAGTTGGGTAAATATGAGAAATGTTAGACTCACTCACAAAATTCACACAAAAAATTCATTCGGTGACATGTCAACAGATGATTAATTTAATAAGACTTTAAGAGAGGTGAGAGAGAGAGAAACTGACAGAAAATGCACCAATCACTCATTGATACATCAGCGAGTAGATTTTTTGTGTGAATTTTATGAGTGAGTCTAGCATTGCTCAGTAAATATTACCCTAACCTTTAACACAACAACTTGAAACCACTCGGTTGCCACAAACAGGTCTGACCGACAAAGAAAACCAAAAGAAATGTACATGTCCATAGTCTTGAAAACATCATTTGCATAGATAAATATATGTAATTTATTGCGAGTCTCCGGAGGAGAAATGATGGTCACAACTCACAATTAACCACAGTCCACAACCATCTTGTCATGTTGACTACAGGCTATTGTGATTTGTGTGAATGCTTAGACCGAACACAAATTGCACATACCCAAAAAAACAAATGTCAAAGAATCGAACTTCGTACACGAATATAAAATGGGTTGGATAAGTGACATTACTGTATATATTTTATAAAAGGTCCTTAACTGCATTTAAATTCGTAAATACACATTTTTTTGTCTGATATAACAGAAATACAATGTTGTGATCAAACACGACAATATGAACTTATGACGATAGCCAATTATAACAATAAGGGGTTAGTCTCACAAATATACTATATGAAATAAACATTTTTTTTCTTTTAATCGAAAGCTAAGTAAAAGAAAATAGTTTGATGTTGTTGAAGACGAGACCATTCTTTGGTCTCTTTGATGCGCGTAAACAGTGTTGTTTACAGTATCTTACACAAACGTAAAACATTAAATAAAACTCTCAAAGACTCAAAGTAAGATAACCTTAAGTTATTTAATTTTCCACTCTCATCGAGACATATATAAAAATGGAAACGTTAAATCAACTCTCAACTCTCTTGAATACACACAACTTTTCCCACTGTATCTCGCCAATCATTCACAGTGACAACGCTCAAACTCTCCGCGTGATTCGAGTGACCTACACAGAATAATTCACAAATACGGTGATAAGGACGTGAAATATTATTCCTTTGAAACATTGGCATGCTTATATTCCTACTTTTACACGCTTTTATGATTTTTGTACTTGTTACTTAGTAGGAGTAGAATTAAAGGTTCATAACTTCATATGATTAGAATAGAAATTCAAAGATAATGATTTTGTTTAATTGATTTGATATGTTTTGCTTTGATATAAAAAGTTAACATACGTTCGGTTTGAATATGTTGAATACCAGTGTTTCCTGGTCGTTTTTTAAAGTGTGAAACCACTCTTAACCGAAGTACGTGGTTGATGGATATTATACTTATTATTCGACAATAATTATAAAGTATAAACCTGGATGTGTATGTATTTATTGTCTAATACGTTATATCAGTGGCGGATCCAGGATTTTCCAATGCTGAGGGCAAAAAATATTCGTAATACACTTTAATAAAAATGTCATAATTTTTTTTTACACTAAAAACTAAGGTTTTTACATTATTGGTTTCAAGGTGGGAGGCAATTTGATTTTTTAAAGAGGTGCACTTTAACAAAAAGGTCCAATTTTTTTTTTTTTTTTTTTTTTTTTTACACTAAAATCTGAACTTTTTCGGCGAGTCGTGAAAGACACCGCCCCCCAAAAGTCTATGCCTAGGTCCGCCCCTGCGTTATACTCCGAAATCGAGTTGCCACAAGCCCACAAGGTCTTTTTCAAAATTATACGGATACCAAACTTTGGCATGGCTAAGTACATGTGTTGTTAAAAACTATAAAAGAGATTAATACGTACGGAGTATAAAGTAGTGTATTGTTTTTGGATAAAGAAATCAAGATTTGACCAAAGTGAAATAAAGATGTAGAGATAATGAAAATGTAGAGCGTAGGTGATCATGGAACGAATTGGACCACCTAACATCAAGTGTATTAAGTGCACTATCTACTAGCTGCATGATCATTAAAACGTGAGGTTTTTGACTTGCAGACTACTGCAGGTCAAACTAAACACAGTATGCCAAAATTATATACTTCCAGTGAATGAGAAATATGTTTGTTATATGAAGGATTCAGAAAATGTAACAAACACTTATAGGAAACTTGTAGTTCATATTTTATGCTAAAACGTATAAAACTTGGAGGCTATGTAGTAACGTTGAGCTTAGATTTTTTATTTGTTAATTTAATTATCATGAGGTTTAACATAGTTCTTTTACCTATTTGATAATTATTGTGTTTAAAGCCAAATTAAAGATTTAGGGTGCGTTTGGTATCCTCCTATGAGAATGAGGGAATCATAGTGGTAATGATTCTAAATATTTGGTTAACATGAGGGGCCCACATTACATAGGAATGAAACATGGATATTATCCATACTCCATAGGAGTCCAAGAGGGGAGAAATGACTCTATCATAGGCGAGGGGCTCACCACTACTATCAAACTCATACCCATTGTGATTTACGAGAGCATACCAAATGCACCTTTAGTAACATGTATAAATATATTGCATTATTAATGACCTAATGCAACACCCTTTTGACAATGCAATGGAGATGCTCAATAGCATAAGTTGAGTATAGTTGTCACTTTCTCTTGTACGATGATAAAACTTACCCTTATACTTCAACAGTCAATCAAACAAAAAATGAAACCGACTTTTAAAAAAAAAAATGAAAAAAAAAAAAAAAAAATGAAACCTCTGTTATGTATTTATGTTTTTTCTTCATTTTATAGAATCTTGCAACAGGAATGTCAACGATAAAGATAATTAAGTTATTAGCAACATGTTATGAATATTGACGCGGCCATGCGGGACAATATATCACAATTCATTATGTAAGTTACATGGACATACCATCAAACTCGAAAAAAGGCTTGTGGGTATCACTATAAAATGTGTGAAGTCTCAAGTTTAATTCCTGCTAGGTGCAAATAACCTTAAGTGGTCACGTCAACCTTCTAAGAAGAGAGGGTTTTACCTGGTTTAAATCTGTGTGACGGTGAGTTTAAACCTCATGAAATAGTCGGTAATAAGATCGAAAATCATGGTTACCAAAAAAATAAAATAAATTGTCATATATTAAACTTAGTTATTATCACAAAACTTTGAACTATATATCAGAATGACATATCTAGTCCAAGTGTCGGATAAAGACCTAAACCGGGCTCCAGATATATACTCGACTTTTACTTTCAATTTTTATATGTCGGGTCTTTTGATTTAAAAACCAAGAACGATATGATAACCTTGACTTTAGTACTAATAATTATAGCCAAAAGTTCTTTATAGATCCAACTTTTACCATAGAACCCATCAAGTAATCTTAGTCACTCATTTTTTTTATCAACATAAAAAAATAAACTTTCACCCTTTTTTTTAAAACTTAAATATTTCGCAAACCGTAAATCGTCAAGCTACAAAAAAATACCATTGCGATGAGAATTAAATTATCTTTCTATAGACATGCATTGTTATATACTTTTGACGAACTTTTTTTTCGCCCAGAAAAACCATATATGATTCGTAAGAATCATATATGATTCGAAGAATCGAATCATATATGATATTTTACGAATCATATATGATTCTTTCTGAGCGAAAAAAAAGTTCGTCGAAAGTATATAACAATGCATATCTATAGAAAGATCATTTAATTCTCGTCGCGATGGTATTTTTTTGTAACTTGAAGATTTACCGTTTGCAAGATATGTTGTTTTGAAAAATAAAATAAAAAATATAAATAGGTGACTATAATTGGTTGATAAGTTCTATGACATGTATGGATTCTTCATGGATCTAAACTCAATAATTATATTTCACCATAAATTCTATAGCATATGCTTGATTATCATAGTTCATGGTTAATATACAATCATATATATATATATATATATATATATATATATATATATATATATATATATATATATATATATATATATATATATTGGAAAACATAGCTACAACACAATGTAGCCAATTGGCTATATTTCCTTTGAAAAAAAAGGTGGGGACAGGGGGAAAATATGTGTCAGGGTCTAACCGCAGGGACTGAACTGTACATTATTAAAAGTTTTTTCAAATGAATTGTAGCCAACTAGCTACAATTAATTGTAGCTAACATTTTCCCATATATATATATATATATATATATATATATATATATATATATATATATATATATATATATATATATATATATATATATATATATATATATATTATTTTACTTGCTAGTTTATGTTGTGGGCTCTAGCGATATGAATAGATGATTCAAAACCATCACTTATACTTTTTTCCATATTTTTGGGTGATTCGTAGACAAAGCAACCCTATATCTACAAAACTGAAAAAAGTTATGTTCTCATGTACAATTCATTTTTATGGATAAAATGTGAGGGTTCATCATTTTGTTTCACGTCCAAGTGTGTTTTACATATCACGATCCTTACTCATCATGTTCCTTTGTTTAGTGATTATTGAGGTTATCTATACAGTGGAGTTGCTCAACATTGATACAAATCATCACAAAAAAGCTACCTTTTAATTAAAAACGAGCGGAGGAACTCGCGCGTTGCTGCGGAAATGCCGTGCTATTTATTTATTTATTTATTTTTTTACACCTTAGGGCTTATGGACTAAATTGCAAAAGACTATTCTTGCTTCCACTGTGACACTTTAAATGAATTTTGTTAATGGATTTTCCAAATCTTGTAAAAACTGTATTCTAATGAAAATTTTTAATAATCAAAATATCATTTTTTTTTTCCAAATATTACAAAAAAAAATGAAAATTTTTAATAATCAAAATATCATTTTTTTTTCTTCCAAATATTCCAAAAAAAAAAAAAAAAAAAAAAAAAAAAACAAACAAACCACAGTACCGATGCTACAGTACCACTGCTACAGTACCGGCACTCACAAAATCACTGTTTCGTCAACTGTAGCAAGCATTGTAGCTGCTACAGATTGATTTGATATGTTTTGCTTTGATATAAAAAGTTAACATACGTTCGGTTTGAATATGTTGAATACCAGTGTTTCCTGGTCGTTTTTTAAAGTGTGAAACCACTCTTAACCGAAGTACGTGGTTGATGGATATTATACTTATTATTCGACAATAATTATAAAGTATAAACCTGGATGTGTATGTATTTATTGTCTAATACGTTATATCAGTGGTGGATCCAGGATTTTCCAATGCTGAGGGCAAAAAATATTCGTAATGCACTTTAATAAAAATGTCATAATTTTTTTTTACACTAAAAACTAAGGTTTTTACATTGTTGGTTTCAAGGTGGGAGGCAATTTGATTTTTTAAAGGGGTGCACTTTAACAAAAAGGTCCAATTTTTTTTTTTTTTTTTTTTTTTTTTTACACTAAAATCTGAACTTTTTCGGCGAGTCGTGAAAGACACCGCCCCCCAAAAGTCTATGCCTAGGTCCGCCCCTGCGTTATACTCCGAAATCGAGTTGCCACAAGCCCACAAGGTCTTTTTCAAAATTATACGGATACCAAACTTTGGCATGGCTAAGTACATGTGTTGTTAAAAACTATAAAAGAGATTAATACGTACGGAGTATAAAGTAGTGTATTGTTTTTGGATAAAGAAATCAAGATTTGACCAAAGTGAAATAAAGATGTAGAGATAATGAAAATGTAGAGCGTAGGTGATCATGGAACGAATTGGACCACCTAACATCAAGTGTATTAAGTGCACTATCTACTAGCTGCATGATCATTAAAACGTGAGGTTTTTGACTTGCAGACTACTGCAGGTCAAACTAAACACAGTATGCCAAAATTATATACTTCCAGTGAATGAGAAATATGTTTGTTATATGAAGGATTCAGAAAATGTAACAAACACTTATAGGAAACTTGTAGTTCATATTTTATGCTAAAACGTATAAAACTTGGAGGCTATGTAGTAACGTTGAGCTTAGATTTTTTATTTGTTAATTTAATTATCATGAGGTTTAACATAGTTCTTTTACCTATTTGATAATTATTGTGTTTAAAGCCAAATTAAAGATTTAGGGTGCGTTTGGTATCCTCCTATGAGAATGAGGGAATCATAGTGGTAATGATTCTAAATATTTGGTTAACATGAGGGGCCCACATTACATAGGAATGAAACATGGATATTATCCATACTCCATAGGAGTCCAAGAGGGGAGAAATGACTCTATCATAGGCGAGGGGCTCACCACTACTATCAAACTCATACCCATTGTGATTTACGGGAGCATACCAAATGCACCTTTAGTAACATGTATAAATATATTGCATTATTAATGACCTAATGCAACACCCTTTTGACAATGCAATGGAGATGCTCAATAGCATAAGTTGAGTATAGTTGTCACTTTCTCTTGTACGATGATAAAACTTACCCTTATACTTCAACAGTCAATCAAACAAAAAATGAAACCGACTTTTAAAAAAAAAAATGAAAAAAAAAAAAAAAAAATGAAACCTCTGTTATGTATTTATGTTTTTTCTTCATTTTATAGAATCTTGCAACAGGAATGTCAACGATAAAGATAATTAAGTTATTAGCAACATGTTATGAATATTGACGCGGCCATGCGGGACAATATATCACAATTCATTATGTAAGTTACATGGACATACCATCAAACTCGAAAAAAGGCTTGTGGGTATCACTATAAAATGTGTGAAGTCTCAAGTTTAATTCCTGCTATGTGCAAATAACCTTAAGTGGTCACGTCAACCTTCTAAGAAGAGAGGGTTTTACCTGGTTTAAATCTGTGTGACGGTGAGTTTAAACCTCATGAAATAGTCGGTAATAAGATCGAAAATCATGGTTACCAAAAAAATAAAATAAATTGTCATATATTAAACTTAGTTATTATCACAAAACTTTGAATTATATATCAGAATGACATATCTAGTCCAAGTGTCGGATAAAGACCTAAACCGGGCTCCAGATATATACTCGACTTTTACTTTCAATTTTTATATGTCGGGTCTTTTGATTTAAAAACCAAGAACGATATGATAACCTTGACTTTAGTACTAATAATTATAGCCAAAAGTTCTTTATAGATCCAACTTTTACCATAGAACCCATCAAGTAATCTTAGTCACTCATTTTTTTTATCAACATAAAAAAATAAACTTTCACCCTTTTTTTTAAAACTTAAATATTTCGCAAACCGTAAATCGTCAAGCTACAAAAAAATACCATTGCGATGAGAATTAAATTATCTTTCTATAGACATGCATTGTTATATACTTTTGACGAACTTTTTTTTCGCCCAGAAAAACCATATATGATTCGTAAGAATCATATATGATTCGAAGAATCGAATCATATATGATATTTTACGAATCATATATGATTCTTTCTGAGCGAAAAAAAAGTTCGTCGAAAGTATATAACAATGCATATCTATAGAAAGATCATTTAATTCTCGTCGCGATGGTATTTTTTTGTAACTTGAAGATTTATCGTTTGCAAGATATGTTGTTTTGAAAAATAAAATAAAAAATATAAATAGGTGACTATAATTGGTTGATAGGTTCTATGACATGTATGGGTTCTTCATGGATCTAAACTCAATAATTATATTTCACCATAAATTCTATAGCATATGCTTGATTATCATAGTTCATGGTTAATATATATATATATATATATATATATATATATATATATATATATATATATATATATATATATATATATATATTATTTTACTTGCTAGTTTATGTTGTGGGCTCTAGCGATATGAATAGATGATTCAAAACCATCACTTATACTTTTTTCCATATTTTTGGGTGATTCGTAGACAAAGCAACCCTATATCTACAAAACTGAAAAAAGTTATGTTCTCATGTACAATTCATTTTTATGGATAAAATGTGAGGGTTCATCATTTTGTTTCACGTCCAAGTGTGTTTTACATATCACGATCCTTACTCATCATGTTCCTTTGTTTAGTGATTATTGAGGTTATCTATACAGTGGAGTTGCTCAACATTGATACAAATCATCACAAAAAAGCTACCTTTTAATTAAAAACGAGCGGAGGAACTCGCGCGTTGCTGCGGAAATGCCGTGCTATTTATTTATTTATTTATTTTTTTAAACCTTAGGGCTTAGGGACTAAATTGCAAAAGACTATTCTTGCTTCCACTGTGACACTTTAAATGAATTTTGTTAATGGATTTTCCAAATCTTGTAAAAACTGTATTCTAATGAAAATTTTTAATAATCAAAATATCATTTTTTTTTTCCAAATATTACAAAAAAAAATGAAAATTTTTAATAATCAAAATATCATTTTTTTTTTCTTCCAAATATTCCAAAAAAAAAAAAAAAAAAAAAAAAAAAAAAAAAAAAAACCACAGTACCGATGCTACAGTACCACTGCTACAGTACCGGCACTCACAAAATCACTGTTTCGTCAACTGTAGCAAGCACTGTAGCTGCTACAGTACTGCTATTGTGGAGCGTTCTCCCTTTTAGTATATATAATAATTAAAAAAGAACAAGTTATTTGGCCCTATATGAGTTTATCAACAAATTAGCTGACCATAATTGATTCTAAAAAGATCTAATTGATACAGGAGTAATACTGTATTCACATTCACCATAATCACAGGAGACACAGATTTGTCAAGCAAACATTCTCTTTCACACATATAAAAACATACACATTGTTTCATGATATGCTCTAATAGATTTTTTATTTTATTTTATTTATATTGTTCAAAAAATAATAATAATAATAAATTGAGAAAGCATAAATGTGCACTTATAAAACTCACAATACAAACTAAAACGCAACAAGTCTCAAAGCTTGAGAAAATGTGCAAGAAATAAAGATATCTAACAAAGAAGTCCAATGGACGCGAAACACAAAGGCCCAAACTAATATCTTTGCTCTAATAGGTTTATAGATATACGAGTGAAAAGTGCATAAAAGTATTACTGTATATAGATCAAACTTATGCAAAACACTGTAAAAGTTGAGCCAACTTGGGCAAGATGAAGTTGTAACACAATTTGGAAGTCTTGAGTTCCATTGTGTAGATCTAATAATTTTCTGGTACTATCTAACAAGTTTGTTTTACTAATTTGATATGCATCTATATTACTATATACGGAAAGTTTAAAATGGAGAGGGGAATTTAGAAGTGACAAACCTATTAGACGGTGTTATGTTAGTCGGCTCAAGTGCGCTTGTGAGTTTAGGGTCCGGTTTAGAATTTATGTGTTGCATTTGTATTTTATATAATGTGATCAATAATAAAATATAATATACAGGGTTTCTATAATCTAACATTATTCGAGCATGTCGATCATCTAACCTAGTCGGTCTTGAGCCACTGCCTCTATGCCAGTCCGTCAAACCCTAGTTGTAGTCGTATCTCTAATCTTAGAAAAAGTGCAGCCCTCTGTTTCGACCATAATAATAATAATAATAATAATAATAATAATAATAATAATAATAATGGTTTGTTTCTAATGAAAGTGATGTTTATAAAAAAAAAAGTAATAATAATAATAATAATAATAATAATAATAATAATAATAATAACCCATTGATCAATATTAAATTATATTGATTTAATATTTAATGTTTTTGTTGCTTATTTTATACTTTTGCTTTTGCGTGAAGATTTATTTTTGCTTACCGTCGGATGTTTTCGTCAACGAATTAGTTATTGCTTTAATGTTTTTTAGTTTTCAAATCCAATTCAAGTTTTAGCAATTTTATTGCTAGGATTGCGAGAGAGTGTTAGATTATAATTATGTGTGTAGATCTGAGCCGTGGGCTTAAGTTTGTTAAGGTTTATACGGTTTGTAGTTTATAAACTACTCATTAATCGAACGTAACATCCTATGAGGAATTCTATCATTTAACAAAAATATACAAGCCCTGTGGACTTAGATATTAGGGTGGATATGATTGCTTCTTATGATAGCATATCAAAATATAAGTAGATCTAACCAGGGGCGGACGTATGGGTTTCCGGGGTTCACGAGAATTCGATAGATTTTTGTCGTCTAGTGTAAATTTTCATTAAAAATCACGATTTTGTCGAAATGAACCTGATCCCAAAAAACTGTCTTCACATAAATACATGTCTTGTTTTGTTAGTACACTAATATGTCAAAAGAAATACGGAGTACATGTCTTCTTAATTTTGTTTACTAGTTTTAATGAAATTGTATATTTTAGTTAATTTTTATTTACTTTATACTCGTAAAGAAATTTGTGCATCCGGTGACTTAAAGTCTTGGGTCCGCCCCTGGATCTAACAGGTTAACTTTATAAATGTTGTTTCTAAAATAAATGGGGTGGCTAATGAGAACTTTTTAGTAGATCCAAACAGATTCAGCTTTTCGGCTTATTTGTGCTGATTTGAGAAGCTTCTCACTCCAAGCTTGCAATTGTTAGAAAGGCAACAGGCTTAACTTAGATGAGCATATAATCATTCTAGGTGCATATCAAGTTACCACTACATTACTATACCCTTAACTTCACCTTAATAAGTGTATACACGCATACATTATCCTATGCAGGGGCACAGCTTCTAAGGGGCCGAGGGGGGCGGCCGACCCCTCGAAATTTTTTTTGCGATGTAGGGGTATATAGTTTTCGTGTAGAAAAATTTTGATATTTTCGGTTTCGCCCCCCCCAATTTAATTCGGTTTCGACCCCCCATAGTGTTAGGAAAAAAAAAATTTAGATCCCGACCCCCCACTCGAAATTTCCAAGCTTCGCCCCTGATCCTATGCAACCACTTTTACTCTCGTGCCATAGCTTCTCCTTCGGCCGATCAGAGCCACTCTACTTACTTTCCTTTTATGTATGTCCTCTCTCGTTAAAGAACGCTATAATTAGCAGGTGTTAAATAATTTTCAAGAGTTCATAGCTCATGTTTGTTGAGTTATTGTATATGAAAAGTTAGAGAAGTGAGTGTTCCATTGTGAACGCAGCTGAGGCTCTCTTCTAATTTAGTTAGATATAGAAAATAGAAGATGTAAAGTCTATAAACTTTACTTTTCTTATGATAAAAACACAACGATATTGAGTTTTACGTAACATACACGAAAACCTTTAATAAATAGCTGCTTTCGCTAGGTTTTCTAAGATAGAAAGGGTATATTTACGTCATCCCTTTTGCTTTGTGACAACCTTTAGTTCCCGTAAGTGTAAATTCGACCTGTAAATTGCATGTGAACTCAAAAAAGAGCAACTCATATTACCCAACTTTTGCAATAACGTCACAAGCCACACAACTCTCAAATAATTCAAAATTTTTTAACTGAATAAAAGTAGGTTTAGGATACGATTAGGCGAGAGGATCGTTAAAGTAATAAAGATTGATGCACTAAAATTTGTAGTTTTCATGAAAAGAAAAGCTACTTGAATTTTATTTTATTTTTGCTAACAAAATTTATAGGAGCATTTTGAAAAACAATATTTCATTATCTTTTAGAATGGACTGGTATTCATTTAGCTTTTAAAAGATAAGTTTCAAGTTAGCTCATATTTTGCCAAGCATACTTGTATGAGAAATGATATTTAATCTTCATATACTTGTATGAGAAATGATATTTAATCTTCATACTTACAGGATATTGACAAGTGAAAAAACTGACAGTTTAAATGATAGAGATAATGAGTGGAGTACAAATATCAGAATTTTATATGAGTAAAAAAATAAGTAGGTAAAAGTTGTATGAGTATATAGCAATAATATTTTTGGGATCATAATCATATAAAAAATCCTTATGTAGTTGTGGATCAAAGTTACATATTTAGTAAGTCAATGTTTAGATACTTCTTCCAAACGATCTTTAATGATTATGTTTTAAAGAAGTATACCTAATACTTTCTAGCTATGACTAATAGAATACGAATGATGATCATCAAATAATATCCGAAGTTTGATGTCATTCACCCAATAGGGATTCCATTTGCTTTTAGATGCACAACGTTTTCATTATGTGGAGCAAAAAAGTTGCTTTCATTTTCTTTTTCTTTTTTTTCGTTTTCTTTTCTCTCCAAATGCGAGGGGAAAGTTATGAATTCGAATTCTACCTCATTGGGTCCTCTCCTATATAAACACAACCCAAATTCTAAGAACAACATCTAGAAAACTTCTAACCAACTTTTTTTGTCATCGTCTCCTCCTAACGGAGATGTCTCATGACAAAGATGACGCACCAATGTCCATGTCTATGAACAATGACACCATGGATACCATGGTCATGCACATGACATTCTTCTGGAGCAAAGAGGTGGTGATGCTATTTAATGGCTGGCCAAATGGGGAATTAAAGATGTACATATCGGCTTTAGCCTTTGTACTTTTTCTTGCTGTTATTGTCGAGCTCCTCTCAATTTTTCCGGTTGTTAAGCCTGGATGTAGTCCAATTGTTGGCGGATTGATTCATGCTTTGTTCTATGGACTCCGGATGGCTCTTGTTTATCTTCTTATGTTGTGCGTGATGTCGTACAACGTTGGTGTTTTTGTTTTCGTGGTGATTGGACATATTATCGGGTTTTTTGTGGTCAAGTATAGGGTAATTTCTAAATCTCGTACGGATCCTGTCTAATTATTGTAATGTTTGAGAACTTATATGGTTTCCATTCATGAATTTCAGTGCAAGTTTAAATGGTCAGATAATGAAATCAAACTATACAATTAGGCTGGTTTCTTTATGAAGCTATTTGGTTCCAGTCTAGAAAAAAAATTTAAACCAAGAAGTTTGGAAATGTTGGTCCAAAGTCCAAACCTCCCTCTCAGAAGCGAACAAGTTTACAGATCTTAGCGCATAATATAGAGTAATACAACCATACCATCTTTGCTAGAGCTCAATCTTATTACGCCCAAATAGCAACAAAAGTTTTACAAAAGAAATTATACAAAATGTCAGCAACCGCGTTTTAGCCATTCTAACTCCATACAAAGAAATATTACTATGCCTCCTTTAGTGACAAACCGGTCAGGTCGTGTGATGTTTCATTCACAATATGGAACACCTATTTACCCCTAGAGACTTGAATAGATTCATACCACCAGTCAACAACCGTGAAAAAGAACCCATACGAGCAGGAGGTGGACCTGGTGGTGCATCTTCATCAATATCCTTTTCTTCCTGACTAGAAACTAAGGGTTCCTGTGCATCGTTATTAGTCTCACTTATTTTATCATCTAGTCCTACTTCTGATATTTCTCCAGGCTTCTTGTCAAATAGTCCCTTAAATTGCTTACGTGCTTTCTTCTCTACTTCCTGTTATTATGCATAGATGATAATTGTTTAGAAAAAAGGTTATGTTTTTCCTTGGGAGAGAGGAGGGTTGTTTATTTAACTAACCTGCTCGGTCTGCTTCAACTTAAGAAGAGCCGCTTTTGCATTGGCTTCGGATGACTTGTCTATGGTCATCATCTAGTTTTACAGGGTAAAGTAGAATGATCAAATAAAGTTTCGACCACAAATTTTACACCAAATAAATAATATTTAAGTATTTACCATGTTGAAATCTGCTCTAGCTTCGTCATAATCGCCAGCCTCCATGTATGCCATTCCCCGTCGATAAAGTGCTTTGACATGAACAGGGTTTGCATCTAATACCTGCAAAAAGAAGAAACTATTGTGAGTTTCAGTTAGTCACTGTCCAATGTCAATTAACATCAATGAGCAATATATTGTGATAGGGAGTACTAGAATAGTTATTTTACAAAGCCTGTTATAAAGAAAAAAATAATAATATAATGGTTCCTGTCACTAATGTTGCTTGATCTTCTCCATCATAGAAATCTAATACAATTAGAAAAATAATAATAATAAGATTACTAACTTACTTTATTACAAGTCTCAATTGACTTCCGGCAATCGCCCATCTTCAGGTAGCAGGCAGCCACATTCAGATTCAACAGACTCTATTGCACCAAGAAAGTGAAATTAACAGAACATTAAAACTTAAAATTTTGTGCCAAGCAGAGCTACTCACTAGCCTTGAGACATAAGGTGTCTCTGTAAATATATATCAGATAGAGAAATTAGTCACAGAATCTGGCAAGATATAATGAGGAGCCATACTCTTGTACTTGCGAACTCTTTTCCCTCCTCGTCATCTTGAGGATTAACATGATTGAATTCACGTAAAATCTGCAGACAAATGCACACATTTTAGATTACAACCAAGTACTAAACAATAATACAGAAGAAACCATTCAGCATTCACAAACGGAAACACAAATGATGAGACATAACTGAAAATGTAACAACGGTCCAGAGTGTGTACCTTATCGTACTTTGCTTTGGCAAGTGCATACTTTCCTTCTTTGAATAGCCTATTACCCTGTGTAGAAAACAATAAGATGTAAATTATTACATGTAAACTAACTTACCCTAATACTCTAATAAGCATATCTTATGTTGCTAGCTAATTTTTATATAAAATCAACCTCATACAGTAATACACAGCTGCCATGTTTTTTTATAGATTATGAAACTGGAAAAGGACACAAATGGTATGTGAACTTCTAGTGAAGTCTCTACTAATAGTTTATGGAACTCTTATACTATTCACCCTTCAATAAATATATCATATTCCTTCCAGACTCAATGAGTCAACTGTAAGGTAAACAATATCTGATCCAAAAATCATAAAATATATACCGTGCCTTTGGTCTTCTCAACATCGTCCATTATAGCTCTAAAATTCATTCCAGTCCAATCCTGCAGCAGACACCATAAATTAGATAATAAGCAAAAGATAGCATATCCTCACTTCTAATAAATGCATGTGATATAATATATTAATTAACCTTTTCCATTTCAAAACCAAGGAGCTCAATCTCCCATTGAACATAAGCACCTTCAGGAACATTAGCAGGCCTAGTCACATGATAAGGAAGAAAATCAAACATCAAAGTTAACTCATGAGCAAAAGCAACGTTGTTTTTACATTTAAAGCTGTGCATATCACATATACATAGTTAACTGAAAAATAGACCTTGTAAACTTGTCATATGCATAATCAGGTGGGCAGGTAACGAGTGATATCTCTTCGGGTAACATCAGCCGTACACACATCTCAAAACCTTCAGGTACCTACCACACACACACAAAAAAATCTCTTGAATTTATCATCTTCCAAGAATAAACAAAAGCTTGAGCTTCATAGATCATCTTCTAACTTTCAGGGGAGTAACCGCAGATGTATCAATTCATTTAAATGAAATTTTCATTCAAAGTTGAGATTAACTTACAGCCCCTTCCCCTGAGGAAAACTCCAAAGGCTGGCCATTATTATCAACTCTTGTATCATAGAAAACTGTCTTTTCTTCATTAATAAGCATTCCCTTGTAATGCACACGTAGTCGGCTGTCTTGAAGAGGGCAATCCATAGGAAATTCACCTGATATGTTCAAAAAACCAATGAGCAAAAATAGCATATCACCCTAATAGGAAAAGGATGAAAGAAGAGAATACAAACGCATACATTGGCAAATCAACAAATGAATGAATGGCGAATGGTAGATAATGAACTTGACCCAGTTTTACCGATTGAATACTTAAAGAGTGTAAATTGTCCAATTTTTTGGGTCAGAATTTAAATGGTTTACCCACCCAATCGCCCAGAAACATTAGTGATAAGAAATGTGAAATATGTTCCAAAAGGTTAATTTAAGGACTGAAACAAAACCTTTTCCATCTTTTACACGACGTTTTATTAGTCGACCATCTCCTAGCACATCCCTTACCTGTACAATAGCAAAGCAAATATCTTAATTTTAAACTTTTGCACCAGAAATTGCAGTCAAAGGCAAAGATGAAAACACTTTTGCGCACCTGTATGAAATGAATAAGTTCCACTTCAAAGTGAACTTCTTCAACACCTCCTGCAGAAGGTATCAGAGGGCTTTGGCTTAAGTACTGACTGGTAACATATATCACTGCTTTTTCTCCACGCGACATTGTTCCTATACCCATTTCAAGACCTTTAGGTACCTGATATAGATATACAATTAACACTTTGATAAGCATACATGAACCTTATTTTCATTTTAGTTTTTGCATGAGCGGTTAAATAATCTTAGAAACAAGAAATGGAAGAGGGGATTAGGGGAATTATAGGACAAACAAAGCAGATTAAAAGATGGGAGATCTTATATAAATTTGGAACGTACCTCGGATTTTCCAAAAGTAAACAAAATTGGTTCGCCAGTTGTATGTAATTTAAGTGCTTGTCCATCCCCCGACTTGGCAGAAACCCTAGAATCAGTCACAACCCACAAGTGTAAAAATATTGCTGCTATTTCTTAAATAAGTAGCTTTTCTTCAAACAATAGAGAAAATCACTGCATACGAACCTGGCTTTTACTTCATAAAGATCTCTAGGATTTTCCCAACTCTGTGCCTCCTTTATAACCTGCTCAGTGAACGGAGAAATATAAGCACACACTCTAACAATGAAATATACTATATTGATGAAATCTAAACTCAGATAGACCATTTGTGTTGTGAAAACAAGAGATTGAGTATTACATCCAACTATTTGTACACAAGGGAATTCTCTATAGCAATTCCACCTGATTTTCCTTTCACACTCTGCTGTCATGTGGAGATAAGCCTCTATCACTTCTTTTAAACGTTTTAACAATTCTATGTTATCATACTTCCTAAACTCAAACCTCTTTTCCACCATATCAAAATGATTTTCTAGCAGCCATCACAGCAGAATAAAGTAACAAATGTACCTCAATTTATTTATTTATTTATTTTGTAAAGTAAAGCAGTTGAGCAAGTTCGACTGTTGGATCCCAAATTAACAGGCCACATAATCACTAACAATATAGCATTAAAATACCCCCCTTAACATTTAAGAGATATAATTTATGCTCCAGAGCATAGTAAGGTCACATTAATCAGAAGATGCATAATACAGTATTTTCTTTCCATGGTAATACATACCTTCTTCATGACTCCGAAATCGTCAGTTATGACCTGAAGAATATTTATAAAAAGAAATTAAAAAGAGTTCTGATATCAAGTATAAGCAGCATGAAGTATTAATTTAACGTAAGCCAGTTTATTGTATCATCAACAATTTGTATCTCTTGCCTTGATTTTAGCAAACTCTATCAACTCAATCTCAAAATTTAGTTCAGCATCCTTTGGAAAGCCATCTGGAACAGAGACTGGACAGTCATCCTCTCCGTAATGCAATTCAGGCTTCATTTTTAACTGACACATAGAGCACCACAACATGTGTTAAAGATCTACAGAAGCTTAGAATGACAATCAGAGCTTCAAGTGCTTAATAAGCTATGACCACTAAAAGGTAAGTAGCAATCAGATCAGGTTCCAGCACGGTTGGTAAATTAAGCATATCTTACAAACAGTAACATTAGTATTACTTCATATATACATTACACTACAAAAAAACTTACCACTGCAACTTCACCTTTCAACATTGTTGGAAGTCCTTCAATCAGCCCTAATATCATCTTGCTCTTACCCATGACCTGCCTTATTGGGGTTCCTTTGCCTATAACAGGGAAGAAACGATGGCATCACACACCCACATGAGCATAGGCACTTCAAGTAAACAACATTGCTGAAGTATAGTTTTTTTAAATATAACATTCTAAACAGCGACAGAAGTAACCAGAAATCAGTAACTATACTACTTGACATTCAACAAGATGTCATGAAGCCTTTTTTGATAAGCTTCTTCTGATTGACTGAAATCGCAACCGCATAAAGATAAAACATAAAGGTAGCAGGAATGAGATTTTCAAACTTTTTCAGTTTTGACCGACCAAAGAACAAAAAAAATGTAACATAAGGACCAAGTTGAACAGGGAAAATAACTGTGGGTTTTGGGCTTACGAAATCTTCAAGGAACATCAGATGTTACCTTAAAGACAGCTAATGTCATAAACATCTAAATTAGTCAATGAGCTAGCACTGCTAATAATATTAAGATCAAAAGAAATTTTCTCTTTCATCCAGATATTATTACAATAATCTCAAACAGATTAACAGGGCCATTGGATAAATCAGACATATATTATACGAAAAACAGAACATAAAAAATCGAACGCACCACCAAATTCTGAGCGAGTAGACTGAACAACCACCCCATCTAGAGTACGGATGGTCAAATGATAAATCACCTGCAAAACAAACTCATCAATCATAACATTATAAATGCATCTTTGCTCTTTCAAATCTTACCTTACATATCATACAAAAGCTAGATCATAAAAATTTATCTGAAATATCACTACCTAAGAGGCTAATACTCTAATCAATACAACAAAATCAACTGAACTGATACACTTGTTAACAAACATTACAAACTCAAATTCCTACGCATCTCAATATCGATATTATCATATCTCTAAAAACAGCTAGTTTTCCATTATCACCAAACTAAAGGTGTGCCCCTGGTGATAAAATTTAGGGGTGTTGCAACTTGCATCTTTATAAAAAAATCGTGCAAAACTGCATTTTGAAAACACATGTCTCAACTTACTTCTGTTCAAAGCTGCATTCTCTCAATGAGAAAGTCAGAAAACACAGATAATCATTTTATTTTTATTTTATTATTTTATTTTATTTATTTATTTATTTTTTTGCGCAAAAGGTTCACAACACTATTTTCTGATTACTTGCATTATGCAAGTGAAATAATTGTTAGTGATTTTAGTGTCATCAACTATTTTAGGTGATTATGATTTACTAGAGACCAATGGGATTTCATATTAAGCTCGGATACAGGTTAGAACAAGGTGCGGCATGCACGCTCGTTTGAGCTAATATGTAATCGACCACTCAAGACGCATTGGTCAATGGGCAGCTTTTAACCGACAATAACTGTCAACTTTCATCTGTTTAACAGATTATTCGCTCTTGTTTTTACGAAAAGTAACAATTCTCTTTGTTTTTGCTTAGTTCCCTTGTACCTAGAAACTAATTGCTTCACTTAAATTATCCCAATAGAGATTTCGTGATACACAGATATTTAACGGTCAAAATACTTTATTTGGAAAGTGAACAAACATGATTCAAGTAGATTATCATCACAAATTCACAACCCTTACCCCAACTTCTAATAATATAAATTATTAAACCGATTCTAACTTAAGAGTCAAGATGTGTCAATGGTGCTACAATTAAATCAAGAGTTAAGCCTAAGGGGGTGTTTGTTTAAGCTTATTTCTTTGGCTTATGAACTTATACGAATTCGGCTTATGTTTTGCAATCCCGATTTTCTGTCTTATTTCGAAACTTATGAGCTTATAGCTTGTTATATCATAATAAGCTTATATAAGCCCACACATTGAAAAACAATCCGTAAAAATTGGGCTTATAAAACATAAGCCGAATTCACATAAGCTCATAAGACAAAAAAAAAAAAAAAAAAAAAAAAAAAAAAAAAAAAAGCTTAAACAAACACCGCGTAAATTATAAAACCGATTCTAACTTCGTGTGAGTGGTGCTACAATTATATCAATCAAGAGGTAAGTTAAGTTACTAAGGATATAATAAAAAATTTATATTAAAAAAAAATGAAATGAAATGAATAAAAACCTGATCACCATCAGAAGGCATGACGTCACCACCACCACCACCAGGTCTAATAACAGCCTTCATTAATCCACCTGGCACCATCTTCTTTCTCCTAAATAATTTTTAAAAAATGTTACAACAAAAAATGATCTAATAGAATAGTAATAGTAATAGTAAGTACCTCTTATCGAGTTCATCTTCTTCAGGCGTTGTTTTCTTCTTGTTGTTAGGTTTGAAATCTTGTTCCCCATCTTTCACCACTGCCATTCCAAATAATTATCTCTTTGTTTCTTTCTTTGATTTTGGAAGTGACGGACGGGTTTATTGGTTGGGGGTTATAATAATTGAATTTTACTATTTTAAGAAGTCTTTTTAAAGAGTTTTTGCCATTGCAACTAAGCCTTTTTGAAAAGCTTTTCAACAATGACTTGGTAAAGCTCAAGTCTTTGCTCCAAGCTTTGGCCACTAAATGTTTTATGCATTAAATGCATTAAATGCATCAAGTCTTAAAGACTTGATGCATTGTAGATGCTCTAACAATTTTAGTTAGTCAAGTCAACTAGTCAACATTCGGCTGCCGAATATCTTCAACTTATTATTTTATTTTATTTATTTATTTATTTATTTAAAGTAGAAATGTATATCATTGAAATAAGATCACTCATGTTCATGGAAGAAACAGAAAGCCACTGACTTAGAGCATGAGCACACTGACTTAGAGCATGAGCACACGTAACGTGGAAGGCTGCGTTAATGCAGTTTTAACGCACGTTAACGTGCGTTATTGATGTGGAGGGCTGCGTTAAGCCACTAACGTGGCGTTAAGCCATATTTGCTTAAAAAAGAAAAAAAAATTATACTTCTGGTCCCTGTATTTATGTTTGTGTGTTGACAATTTTGGCCCTTGTAATTTGTGATCTTTTATAAGATTTCAAGGACACATGGCTTGAACTTGTGATCTTTTATAAGATTTCAAAATAAGTAAATAAATAAATAAACTAAAAACTTAATAAAACATTAATTTCATTAATAAAAACGTAAACATTACATAAACACCATACAAAGTTAACATGATTACAAACGATACAGGAAACAAAGACTTGATCTGAATCGTAGTTCAGATTCGATACGAATAACAGAAAGAAACAAAGCGGAATACTTAACATAAAAGATCATTACTCATCGTATCTGTCCCATGCCCTTGTGTTTCTCAGAGTGAACCACACTTGTGAGTAATGTAGCTCTCTCCCATAGCGTTCATAATAAATTCGGTTTGCATTGGTGAGACGATTGGTGTCTTGACTGGTACGCTGCAACTCTTTATAAATAGCGTTATATCTACGACATTCAATGTTCATTCTATTCCATTGAGCCGTAATACTATTCTTATTACGTTGAACACCATTAGTCTGCTGGTTAAACTTTCGTGTAACGACATTCCAAAAAGAACGTTCATTCAAAAGGTCTGTAGATTCTTGAACTTCTAGCCATACGATAGCTAGCAAGACTTCTTCTTCCATTAACCAACGATTATTCATTGTGAAGAGATGTGTGAAGAAAAGTATTAGATAGTGGTGAAGAGATGTGTGAGGAAAAGTATTAGATGTTGTGTTATTTATAAGGGATTTTTAAAATTTGAAAAATTCAAATTCAGATGCAGAAGCGGGA
>JARVZY010004211.1:0-24082 GCA_030686995.1 Artemisia argyi
TTCTAAAAAGTCAAAATCACCAAAGAAATCCAACACAGTTAACTGTGTTAGGATTTGAGTGACATAATCACTCACATAAGCTTATCTTTTGTATCTTAAGCCTAAATTAGTTTTACATAAGCTTATTACAACATATAAAATCAACTAGGACCAATCAAAACTCATAAAAGTCAACTGTGCTTAAAAGTAGTAAAAGTCAAAAGTTGCATGTTCAGATTTTCATCAATTTAGCAAGAATATTAGTGATTTTTGTGTTTGGACTTAAGGCTTGAAACTTGTTTCTAGTGATAGATTACCAGCTTAATTCTTAGATCTCACATAGATTATAATTTTGTGATTTTTTTTATTGGACAAAAATGCCCTTGAACTGAGCTGCAGGGCAAGGTGATTGCCCTGTCTCAGCAGACCTTGGCTCACCCACCACCTTTGGTGGTCCATTGTGGTTGACTCAGTGGGTCCCACACCTCATAAATAGGCTCTTTCAACCCCCCTCCTACCAGGGAACTACCATTGACCATAATTTTGACCTTGGACTCACTGGACCCCACTTAGAATAAGCCCTTAAGTCTGTCCCATATTCTGTCTCAGAAAACAAATAAGCATAAGCTTATTGTGGCTTTTTGGCTTATTCAGCCAACACCTTGTGCTTTTTCTTGCTTATACATTTTCAATAGACTCTGAGGAATCAAGTTTTACCAAGGTGGACCCCACATAAGCTCTTGTGAGCTTAATCCATCCACAGTCAACAAAAGTCAACTGTGTAGTCTAATAAGCACTTATAGTGCTTATTCTGTGGTTATAAATTATTTTCATTTATTAAAGTTTCATATTTTAAGTATTTTATTATATTTATAAAAGAAAAACAAGAAAAAACCAAACTTAATTATAGTGATAGCTTCTATTTAATAGAAATTATCTATTTAATTTTCTTTTTAGCTTATTTATAAGCACTTATGCTATTTTATATTTTTATTAAATCTCTTATATATTAAAGTAATTTTATAAAATTTTCCAGATTTTTCTTTTGTCATTTAGTTTTATTTAGAATTAATATTAGTTTATTTAATAATTAAATAATAAATAAGACTTAAATAGCATAATTAATTTTTATAAGGTAACACCTATATTTTATATTTTTTCTAGCTTCTATAAGTCATAAAATAATTTTAGAAATTTTCTTGTTATTTATACTGTTCATTTACTAGTTTTCATAATTTAATTATTTTAATTAGATATTAATTAATAAATAGAATAATAATTAGTAAATTAAATTAAAAATACATAATATAAACTTTTTATAATTTTTTAGGATTCCTATGATGGTTAATTAGACATATAAAATTTTTCATAATTATTTAAGTCTTTTTAGTAATTATAAATAAGTTAATCAATATAATTAGTTAAATAATAAGTAAATAATAAATAATTAATAATAAATAGATAAATAGTGTGAAAAATATAATTTTAGTTTTAAAATAAGTTTTATAATATTTTAGATTTTTAGAAATTTTAATTTTAACTTTCTAGACTTATTTCACATTTTCATAATTATTAGTTAATTATTAAATAATTAATAATAGTAATTAAATAAAAATAATTAATTAAATAGTTTTTAATTATAAAATAAATATTTTAAATTTATTTAATTTGCATTTAAGCCCCTAAGGCTTGTAAAATCCTACTATAAGTTAAATTTGTTTTTGTTTACGTTTAATTAGTAAACGTTTACGTTTTCAGTCCCTTTTTCACTTGTACTTATCTGATTTCACGTATTAGTTGATATAGCTTATTAAAGCTATTCACTCTTATATTTCAGTAGTACAAATCATTTAAACCCTTTTCCTGTTCAATTCACCTGATCTAGAAGTCGTTTTATTTCAGATTTCACATCTCGTTGGGATCTAACGATCCGGGGAAACACTAAACTCACCGGAGTATTGGTTTAGGCTGTTTGACTTGTTGACCATTACTTGGTTGATATTATCTGACTGTTTAGCACCAATCAAAATTTGGCGCCGCTGCCGGGGAGGTGTGCTGCGTATTACGACTTTTTGAAATATCTGTGAGTTTGAATTTTCACACTTTGTTATATATCATCTTTTTGTTCATATTTTATTTTCTATTTGTAATTTCCCGTCACTCTAAGTATTCTTAGAGTCGTCTCTAGTGCATGCGCACTCGTTCTTCTAGGTCAACAAGCCCTTTACGTGAGCTTGTCAGAATTCCTCGAAGACGTCGTAGACGTTCTGCCCCAACAGCCGTATCTGAGGAACGTGCTGTTTCCCCTAAGAAAGTTATCATGGCGGAAGACCGTCCGATGAATGAGCTTCTCCAAGCACCCATTGAGGGTTACGGAGACGCTATTGTTGTCCCAGCCATCGTGGCTGAATACTTTGAGCTCAAAACCGGGTTACTAAATCTAGTAACTTCAAGCCAATTTTATGGTTTTGAGAGGGATGATCCCCATGCTCATATTCGATGGTTTAATAAAATTACTTCAACCATCAAATACAAGAACGTCCCTTCCGAAGCAGTCAAACTTCTTCTTTTCCCATTTTCTCTTGAGGGAGCAGCCCGGATTTGGCTGGAAAAACAACCTCCTCGTTCAATACACTCATGGGAAGATTTAGTTACCAAATTTGTAAACGAATTTTTTCCCCCGTCCAGAACGACAAGTCTTAAAAATGAAATCATCAAATTTACTCAAAGGTTTGATGAATCGTTTGGTGACGCATGGGATCGTTTCAAAGAACTGCTTCGTCGATGTCCTCATCATGGTTTCACTGAATTAATGCAAATTGACATGTTTTATAATGGTGTGAGTCAATCTGACCAAGATTCTCTCAATGCCTCCGCGGGAGGTAATTTTTTGAGCAAAACCACAAAAGAAGCTTTAGAAATCATTGAAAATAAGTCCAAAGTCCGCACTATACGCACAAAACCATATAACTCCCAAGTGAGTGCTGGTCCTTCTACTTCATCGCCCGTGAGTACTTCTAGCACCGATGCTAAGATAGACAAACTCACGGACGCCATTCAAGCTTTGGTTATCTCAAACCAGAAAAAAGTCACTTTCACACAAAACCCTTCACATGCTGAAGTTAAAAAGGTGGAAGTTTGTGTCACTTGTGGTGGCCCACATGCTTACTACAATTGTATTGCCACCGATGGTAGTCCTTTTGAAGCCAATGCCTTAGCCGGTACTACAAATCAGGGGGGTAATCAATACCGTCCTCAAATTGAACCAAGTTACCGTGCTAACACACATATGGGACCACCCGGGTTTAATCAAAACCCAAATTTGCAAAACAGAAACCAAAACCAACCACGAATGAACCAAGGTTATCAAAACCAAGGGAATTTCCATCCTGGACAGAATCAAGGTTTCCACAATCAAGGAAACTTTAACAGAAACAATTTCAACCCCGGAAATCATTTTCAGGGAAATGGTAATCCAAATCAAGGGAATTTTCAGCCACAACAAGGTTATAATCAAAATAACCGTGTCCAAAATTTCCCTAACCAAACACAAGCCATTCTCCCAGCTCCACAACCATCATCCGATGAGTTGTTAAAACAGTTCATGAAAACTCAAGAAGAGACAAACAGGTTGTTGGTCAGCCAGATTTCTGAAATTAAGAAATCTTTAAATGAACAACCCTCGGGCTCTGGAAAACTTCCGAGCAACATGATCGCAAACCCGAGGGGCGATGCAAAGGCGATCACGACCAGGAGCGGAGTTTCATATGATGGACCTACTGTTCCCACTACCCCTTCTTCTTCTTCTTCTCCCAAGGTAGTGGAAAATAACGTCGAGGTAAATAAGGACGAAGTACTTCCTACTCATAAGGGAGGTACCCAAGACGTCCCACCTCATGTTGTCCCGAAACCCAAACCAAAACCTAGAGTTGTTTTTAAACCAAATGATATTCCAGTTGAAACACCTCAGTCCAGACCTTCTACCTCCTCTATTCCTTACCCCTCACGCTTGAGTGGACAAAAGCTCCGTGAAAAAGCTAGTCACCAGATGGATAAATTCTTTCAAATCTTCCAAGATTTGCATTTTGACATTAGCTTTGCGGATGCTATTATTCTGATGCCCAAATTTGCATCGACAATCAAACACTTGTTAAGCAACAAGGAGAAACTGTTTGAAATGGCAAAGACTCCCTTGAATGAGAACTGCTCAGCAGTTCTTTTAAAAAAGCTTCCCGAGAAGCTGGGAGATCCTGGAAAATTTCTAATACCATGTGTATTTCCGGGAATGGTTGATTGCTATGCCTTGGCTGATCTTGGTGCAAGTATCAACCTAATGCCATACTCAGTTTGGAAGAAACTTTCTCTTCCTGATCTTACTCCTACCTGCATGACTTTAGAGCTTGCAGACCGATTGATATCTCGTCCTCTCGGCATTGCCGAAGACGTGTTTGTAAAGGTAGGAGAATTTCATCTCCCCGCTGACTTTGTAGTGGTTGATTTCGATGCCGATCAAAGGGTCCCTCTCATTGTTGGGAGGGGTTTCCTTAGAATGGGCCGTGCTCTTATCGATATATTTGAGCAAGAAATCACTCTTCATGTGGGTAATGAAGCTGTTACATTTAACCTCGATCAAACCTCGAGGTACTCCTCCAATTATGATTCTGAAGCAGTTAATCAAATAGATATCATAGACATTGCTTCGGAGGAGTATTCTCAAGAGTTTCTTGGTTATTCTCATAATTCTGTGAGTGGGGATGCCACTCCATCATCTGAACCTATCATTTCCGACTCTTCCCCTTCTCTCACTCCGTTTGAGGGAAGTAATTTCCTTTTGGAAGAGGTCGAGGCTTTTCTCAAAAGTGATTCAGTTCCATCGGGAATTGATAACACTGAGATTGATCTGGAGGGAGATATTCTTCTCCTTGAGAGATTGCTAAACCAAGACAATTCTCCTCCACTCCCTCCCGTACAACTTCATAATCAGGAAATCAAATATGTTGAGGAAACTGATGATTTTCCTGAGGTCGAACTCAAGGACTTACCTCCTCATCTTGAATACGCATTCTTGGAGGGTGATGATAAATTACCCGTCATTATTGCTAAAGGTTTAAGTGTTGAGGAGAAGAGTGCTCTCATAAAGGTCTTGAAGTCAAACAAGCAAGCAATTGCTGGGAAACTCTCCGATATTAAGGGTATTAACCCAGATTTTTGTACACACAAAATCTTGATGGAGGATGACTTCAAGCCTGCAGTGCAACATCAAAGAAGGGTGAATCCAAAAATCCATGATGTAATTAAACAAGAGGTCCTTAAACTTCTTGATGCAGGATTGATTTACCCTATCTCTGACAGTCCATGGGTTAGTCCCATTCATTGCGTTCCAAAAAAGGGTGGCATTACTGTTGTCACTAATGAGGAAAATGAGTTGATTCCAACTCGGCTGGTTACCGGATGGCGTGTTTGCATTGACTATCGTAAGTTAAATGCCGCCACCCGCAAAGACCACTTTCCGCTGCCCTTTATGGACCAGATGCTTGAGAGATTAGCAGGAAACGAGTACTATTGTTTCCTTGATGGTTTCTCAGGATACTTTCAAATCCCCATTGATCCATCGGATCAAGAAAAGACTACCTTTACATGCCCTTATGGAACCTTTGCTTATAAACGTATGCCTTTTGGCTTATGTAATGCTCCAGGTACGTTCCAGAGGTGCATGATGGCTATATTTACCGACATGATTGGTAAAACTATGGAGGTCTTTATGGATGACTTCTCGGTCGTTGGGGATTCATTCCAAACATGTCTCACCAATTTAGAAAAAATGTTGAAAAGGTGTAAAGACACCAATCTATGTCTAAATTGGGAAAATAGTCACTTTATGGTCAAAGAGGGCATTGTCCTCGGCCATAAGATTTCCAAGAATGGGATTGAGGTTGACAGAGCTAAGGTTGATGTCATTGCAAAACTGCCTCACCCTACTACCGTCAAAGGTATTAGGAGTTTCTTGGGCCATGCCGGTTTCTATCGTCGATTTATACAAGATTTTTCTAAAATCTCACGGCCTATGACTCATCTCCTTGAAAAGGATACTCCTTTTATCTTCTCACCAGAGTGCATCGAAGCTTTTAAAACATTAAAGAAAAAGCTTACTGAGGCACCCATTCTTATTGCCCCCGACTGGGATTTACCCTTCGAGCTTATGTGCGATGCAAGTGATTTTGCTATCGGTGCAGTCTTGGGGCAACGCAAAACGAAACACTTTCAGCCTATCCACTACGCAAGCAAAACTATGAACGAAGCTCAAACACATTACACCACTACAGAAAAAGAATTATTAGCTGTGGTGTATGCTTTTGAGAAATTTCGGACATACTTAATCTTGACTAAAAGCGTAGTGTATACGGATCATTCGGCTCTTAAATATCTATTTGCAAAACAAGATGCAAAGCCGAGATTGCTCCGTTGGGTTCTCCTCCTCCAGGAATTTGATATCATTATTCGTGATAAAAAAAGGAGCTGAGAGCCTGGCTGCTGATCATTTGTCCCGATTAGAGAACCCTCATCAAAATGTGTATGAGAAAAAGGAAATAAATGAAACATTTCCTCTCGAAACACTTAATGCAGTTACTTTTCGCGGAGATTCTACTACCCCATGGTTTGCCGACTTCGCAAACTATCATGCGGGTAACTTTGTTGTGAAAGGGATGTCAACCCAACAGAAGAATAAATTCTTTAACGATGTTAAACATTACTTCTGGGATGACCCCTACTTATTCAAAATCTGTGCGGATCAAGTCATCCGACGGTGTGTATATGGACAGGAAGCCACTGAAATTCTTAAGGCTTGCCATGCTGGACCCACTGGGGGACATCATAGTCCTAATTACACCGCCAAAAAGGTGTTTGATTCCGGATTCTTCTGGCCCACAATTTATAAAGATGCCCAGGATCTCATTAAAACCTGTGACGCTTGTCAGCGTCATGGAAACATTTCACAAAGAAATGAGATGCCACAAAATGCTATTCAAGTATGTGAAATATTTGATATCTGGGGCATTGACTTTATGGGGCCATTTCCATCATCAAGAGGAAACAAGTACATACTTGTGGCAGTTGATTATTTATCAAAGTGGGTTGAAGCAAAAGCTTTACACACGAATGATGCCCGAGTTGTAGTGAAATTCCTGAAATCTCTTTTTGCCCGTTTTGGAACCCCACGTGCTATTATAAGTGATCGTGGTACGCATTTCTGCAATGACAAATTTGATAAAGTCATGCAAAAGTATGGTGTAACCCACCGTCTTTCTACAGCGTATCACCCACAAACAAGTGGGAAAGTGGAGGTTTCAAATCGTGGTATCAAAAGGATACTTGAGAGGACTGTTGCTGAAAACCGTGCTGCCTGGTCGGATAAATTAGATGACGCACTATGGGCTTTTCGTACAGCTTATAAAACACCCATTGGGTGTACACCTTACAAGCTTGTGTACGGAAAGACATGTCATCTACCGATGGAACTTGAGCACAAAGCCTACTGGGCTTTGAAACATGCCAACTTTGACCTCAAAACTGCGGGTGATCACAGAAAAGTTCAAATGAATGAATTAAATGAACTACATGATCAGGCTTACGAGAACTCTTTAATCTATAAAGAAAAAACAAAGAGAATACATGACTCAAAAATAAAGAACCGCGTTTTTAACGTTGGTGATCGAGTACTTCTCTTTAACTCTAAATTAAAGATCTTCTCGGGTAAATTAAAAACCCGTTGGACTGGTCCATTTACTATCACTAAGGTTTATCCATATGGTACCGTTGAGTTATCTCAAAATGACGGTCCATGTTTTAAAGTAAATGGCCATCGTGTTAAACACTACTTTGGAGAGGACATCCCAAACATGGTTGTCCCGGATCTCCTAACTTTCCCCAAGAACAATTAAATTCGGGGTCGAGTCAAGCTAGTGACTCGGGAATCAAAAACAAGCTACCTCATGGACAAATCAATTCGAGGTCGAGTCAAGCTAGTGACTCGGTAATCAAAAGCGTAGCAATATGGGTTTTCACCCATATTTCTGATTTCTTTCTCTTTTCTACCACCTAGTGTGGGGGAGATGCCCCACATGTTGTATATATGTATATATCTTGAAAAAAAAAAAAAAAAAAAAAAAGTTTAAAACAAAAAGAAAAAAGTGAGTTTGTATGTAAATAGCCTAAAATAAAGGTTATTAATATTTCCTTCTTACGTTCTAAATATCGGTTTAACACCCGGTGTTTTGAATATTGAGGGCAATATTCATTTCTAAGTGTGGGGGGGGGGGGGGGGGGGGATTCTCACGAATTCAAACACATGTTCCATCAAGCACCCTCATTTGATTAAAATTTAAAGTTTTTTCACACTTAGAAATGCAATAAATGGTATCAATCCTCCATGTCTAACCCACAACAGGATTGGCTAGTCCAGGAGCAAACGGCTCTTGGTAAAGACATCTCAAAACTGTTGATGGCTTGCAATTTGCCAAAAATTGTATGGTTCCTCAACTCCCCATTATCCTCAAAAGCTAATGAGTTGGCTAGCCCGCAAGGTTATGGCTTGTGGTAAAGGCCGTAGAAAATCCATAATTGGTAATCAGCTCACCAAGATGTTGACTATTCCATCAAGAGTTGGCTAGTCCAGAAGCAAACGGCTTCTGGTAAAGACAAATCAAATCCGTTGACAGCTGGTGGTTTGCTCAAAATCACACGGTTATCAGGTGTGCCACAGTTCTTACACCTGGCTACTCCAGAAGTGATGGCTTTTGGTAAAGAGTAAAAATCCATTAATTTTTTCTCAAATAGATTGCTAGGGACAAGCAATAGTTTAGTGTGGGGGATTGATGAGTGTGTAAATACTCATCATTTCTGTTACATTTAAGCTGCAAAAACATATGAAAACACACAGGAATACCTTGAAATACATAAAATTATCCCTGGATTGTGTTTTTACGCATAAGGATTGAAAACTGATGAAAAACAAAACATTTCACATAATTTACAGTTTCAGTCCCTGAACTTTGGAAAATTGGCAAAACTAGTCCCTGGTAAATCAAAACTTGTACAAATGTCATAAAAGGTCCTTGGGATTCATAAGTTGTAAGAAATAGTCCTTTAAAGTTTAAAATCACATATTTACAACTTTGGTCCCTCAACATTGAAAAGTGTCAAAAATAGTCCCTAAAGTTTTGAAAAATGGAAAATGTGAAAAATAAACCTTATACTATTCTAAATTGACAAAATTGGTCCTTATGATAACTTTTGAGAAGTCACAAATTAAACCCTTCAAAAATCAGAAAATTACAGGTTTGGTCCCTAGAGTTTGTGGAATTGGCAGATTTGGTCCCTGAGGTTTAAAATAAAGAAATTTATACTTGTGGTCCTTGTACTAATGGTTAATTGCAGGTTCAGTCCTTATTTGAAGTTTGGGAATATTACAATTTCAGTCCCTCACTTTTGTCAAAATTACATAATTGGTCCTTGTTCACTAAATAACCAAACCGGACCCTTATGTTTATTATAAGCCCCAAACCAAACTAAGCCTAGTCCAGATCCAGTCCAACCACTTGGACCCAAGAACAAAACCAGCCCACCCCCTTTGTTAAATAAAAAAACCAAACACCCTCACCCCCGTATTTCCCTCTTCGTCTTCCACCTCACACCCCCACCTGTAACTCCACCTCAACCCCTTCCAGCTCACACCCTCATCATTCTACCCACTCTCCACCATCTCCTTCACCCTGAACACGCCACAATAAATGCCCTTCACACCCCTTTTTCCCCTAAACCACCACTGTTCACATACTTACCCACGGTTTTGAGTAAAACCACCCCAACTTGCCTCAAAACTTCTAATACTTGTCCCTCCACCTCATGCTACCTCCCAATAATCTTTAATTGCATCAGAACTGCCTCAATTCCACATGGAGCGTTTTGGCGCCAAAACTGATTTAAATGGCCAAGATGTGTTTGACTGATCCAAAGGCCTCAAATAGAAGTGGGAAAAGATCTATGAGCTGGTGGGATGTGAAGGAGTGATAAATATGAGAAGAAGAAAGCAATGTCGAGAGTTATCTAGAGTAATTTTATTATTTTAATGTCGAATAGTTAAGTTTTCCATTTTCAGTGTAACCTAAGCTTTCAAAGTTAAATTTCAGTGTTCTAAGTGTATTGTAAAACTTTCTTTGATAATAAATTCCAAGGTTGTGTATTAATTCAGTCTGTGCAAGTTTCAATTTAAATAATTCACAATTTACTTAAGTGATGTTCTTAGTTGATGTTATTGTGGACTTAAACTGATACATATAAGCTCCTATAAAGCTTGTAAAAGCTTTCAGAAACAAAACAATTTAGTTTAGCTAAAAAATTCTCACAAATATTAATTGGTCAAAAAAAGTCAACTGAGAGTAATGAGATGAAATTCTGGTGAATTAGAGTTGAATTGGAAGCACAAGAAGCTTGGATTATGGTTTAGAGACTCATGGGAGTCACATAATTGATCTTGGTCCTTGGTTTGGTTCATACAGTCACACCTTGTAAGGTTCATACGCATTTTAAGCTTATTTTATATAATTTTAGTTATCCTTGCTCACCTCTGTGTTATTTATGTTAGATTAAAGTTGTTTAGTAATAATGAAAACAGAAATAGCTTAGTTATTCATTAAAATCATAGGTTGCTTAGTATTGAAATTTTCATTTTAAAATAGCATTTTATATAAATCTGAGTTTTAGTTGTAATTGTTGGTATTGGTGTGATCATATAAGTTTGTTACAATATAATATGTCTCTGGGAATCAGCTTCATGAATTGTAAGGATCATTTGCTTTGAAAAACATCCACCTCAGTTAAATAAAGGAGTGTTTGGATCTTTGTATTTCATCAAGACTCAGTTGGATTCTAGTGTTATGCTTGTTTGTTTCATGTCTCAGTAGTTACACATAAGTAATATTAGGCATAAAATTGTGTGATCATTTTCTAAAAAGTCAAAATCACCAAAGAAATCCAACACAGTTAACTGTGTTAGGATTTGAGTGACATAATCACTCACATAAGCTTATCTTTTGTATCTTAAGCCTAAATTAGTTTTACATAAGCTTATTACAACATATAAAATCAACTAGGACCAATCAAAACTCATAAAAGTCAACTGTGCTTAAAAGTAGTAAAAGTCAAAAGTTGCATGTTCAGATTTTCATCAATTTAGCAAGAATATTAGTGATTTTTGTGTTTGGACTTAAGGCTTGAAACTTGTTTCTAGTGATAGATTACCAGCTTAATTCTTAGATCTCACATAGATTATAATTTTGTGATTTTTTTATTGGACAAAAATGCCCTTGAACTGAGCTGCAGGGCAAGGTGATTGCCCTGTCTCAGCAGACCTTGGCTCACCCACCACCTTTGGTGGTCCATTGTGGTTGACTCAGTGGGTCCCACACCTCATAAATAGGCTCTTTCAACCCCCTCCTACCAGGGAACTACCATTGACCATAATTTTGACCTTGGACTCACTGGACCCCACTTAGAATAAGCCCTTAAGTCTGTCCCATATTCTGTCTCAGAAAACAAATAAGCATAAGCTTATTGTGGCTTTTTGGCTTATTCAGCCAACACCTTGTGCTTTTTCTTGCTTATACATTTTCAATAGACTCTGAGGAATCAAGTTTTACCAAGGTGGACCCCACATAAGCTCTTGTGAGCTTAATCCATCCACAGTCAACAAAAGTCAACTGTGTAGTCTAATAAGCACTTATAGTGCTTATTCTGTGGTTATAAATTATTTTCATTTATTAAAGTTTCATATTTTAAGTATTTTATTAGATTTATAAAAGAAAAACAAGAAAAAACCAAACTTAATTATAGTGATAGCTTCTATTTAATAGAAATTATCTATTTAATTTTCTTTTTAGCTTATTTATAAGAACTTATGCTATTTTATATTTTTATTAAATCTCTTATATATTAAAGTAATTTTATAAAATTTTCCAGATTTTTCTTTTGTCATCTAGTGTTATTTAGAATTAATATTAGTTTATTTATTAATTAAATAATAAATAAGAATTAAATAGCATAATTAATTTTTATAAGTTAACACCTATATTTTATATTTTTCCTAGCTTCTATAAGTCATAAAATAATTTTTGAAATTTTCTTGTTATTTATACTGTTCATTTACTAGTTTTCATAATTTAATTATTTTAATTAGATATTAATTAATAAATAGAATAATAATTAGTAAATTAAATTAAAAATACATAATATAAACTTTTTATAATTTTTTAGGATTCCTATGATGGTTAATTAGATATATAAAATTTTTCATAATTATTTAAGTCTTTTTAGTAATTATAAATAAGTTAATCAATATAATTAGTTAAATAATAAGTAAATAATAAATAATTAATAATAAATAGATAAATAGTGTGAAAAATATAATTTTAGTTTTAAAATAAGTTTTATAATATTTTAGATTTTTAGAAATTTTAATTTTAACTTTCTAGACTTATTTCACATTTTCATAATTATTAGTTAATTATTAAATAATTAATAATAGTAATTAAATAAAAATAATTAATTAAATAGTTTTTAATTATAAAATAAATATTTTAAATTTATTTAATTTGCATTTAAGCCCCTAAGGCTTGTAAAATCCTACTATAAGTTAAATTTGTTTTTGTTTACGTTTAATTAGTAAACGTTTACGTTTTCAGTCCCTTTTTCACTTGTACTTATCTGATTTCACGTATTAGTTGATATAGCTTATTAAAGCTATTCACTCTTATATTTCAGTAGTACAAATCACTTAAACCCTTTTCCTGTTCAATTCACCTGATCTAGAAGTCGTTTTATTTCAGATTTCACATCTCATTGGGATCTAACGATCCGGGGAAACACTAAACTCACCGGAGTATTGGTTTAGGCTGTTTGACTTGTTGACCATTACTTGGTTGATATTATCTGACTGTTTAGCACCAATCAAACGACTACAAGAATAAATCTCAGACTCGTTCCACTAAATAGATTTTTTTAGTGGAACTAGTATCATCACAGATCCTTGTTAAGAAGACATGCTTCATATTAATATCCGAAACTGATTGGAGAAGAAAGATAACAATTATGTTGTTTTCCCTTCCTAGGTTCGTTCAATTAAAACACAAACACGTAAAAACCTACCTGAGACCATGTATATGATCTTGAAGTCGAACTCTTGTGGTCCAAGTTGGGAGGGATTTTTTATGGAAGATGAGATCCAATGAAATTGTTGATGGAGATGAATAGATTTTTGATAACAATATAGAGGGAGGGATAAGGAAGATTTTTGATGGAGATGATATCCAAGTTGGGAGGGATAAGGAAAGAGGCAGAGTATTTGAGGTGTAGGTGTGAGTTAGGTAAAGTCAAATGAAAAGATAACATGTATAGAGGAGTGTATTTTGTCGGGCTGTCGGGTTCAAACGGGATTTTGTCGGTTTTTATACCGACCCGACCCGATACCGATATATATACTTTTCTCAAACCGAATACCGACCCGCTATTAATCTTGTCGGTTTCAGGCCTTATCGGTTCGGTCGGTTTGTCGGGCCTTGTCGGTTTCGGTCGGTTTTGCTCAGCCCTACTCTCACCTATGGTGTCTATATATTTATCAGCCTTTATGAGCTCGCATACATTTTTGCTAACAAGCCAAAAAAACATAATTAAAAAAAAAAAAAAAAAAAAAAAAACCTTAAATCTTGACGTCAATATATAACTTTGATTAAAAAAGGTAACTTATTAATGCATTTGATTTCACAAATCTTAACCAATAAAGGGATGAGATACTCCGTATATTTCTTATTAATATAAAAAACAAATGGTATACTAGTTAGGCTGTTAAAATAACTATATTAAGCACATTTTAATTAACCCATTTAATTTACTATTTCATTTTTGTTAACTTTCTTTTGTTGTAATATCAATAAATAATTCGTAAGCATTGTCGACTAGTTTACTAAACGGATTTTACGTCACTCAAGAAACACGGGTCTTTGACTAAGATGTATGCGATTTAACCGGGATATCCCCATGACCGTTTTTTACCCTTCCCTGATTACCCTCGAATATGTTAGTACTAGTATTGTAGAAGGACCACTAATAAAACGGGACATATCTTGAGGATTATTTTGTAAATATCCACAGCACATGAAAACTATTAAGAGTAAACTGCAAAAATGGTCCCTGTGGTTTCCTGAGATTGCAAAATTAGTCACTGTGGTTGGCTAATTGCAGGCGGCCTCCCTGTGGGGGTAAACTTCACATCACTTTGGTCCCTGGTTTTAACTGGCGTTAAATAATTCCGTTAGAAGTTACACATTTAGCCCCTGTGGCCCATGACCATTGCAGCGTGCATCCTTCTTTCGTCCCTTTTACGTTTTCATCCGTTTTTACGCGTTTTCGTCCGTTTTCGCGTGTTTTCGTCTGTTTTTTATGGTTTACTCTGTCCGTATTTTTACGTTTTCGTCTATTTTTTTTTACGTTTTAGTCCTTTTTTTACGATTTCATCCGTTTTTTTAAGTTTTCGTCCGTTTCTTTACGTTTTGCTCCGTATTTTTACGCTTTCGTCTGTTTTTTTTTACGTTTTCATCTGTTTTTTTATGTTTTCGTCTGTTTTTTCACGTTTTCGTCTGTTTTATTACGTTTTCGTCTGTTTTTTTTTACGTTTTCGTCTGTTTTTTTACGCTTTCGTCTGTTTTTTTTACGTTTTCGTCTGCTTTTTTACGTTTTCATCTGTTTTTTACGTTTTAATCTATTTTTTTTTTCGTCTATTTTTTTACGTTTTCGTCTGTTTTTTTACGTTTTCATCTATTTTTTTTATGTTTTCGTCTGTTTTTTACGTTTTCGTCTGTTTTTTTACGTTTTAATCTATTTTTTTTTATTTTTTCGTCTGTTTTTTTACGTTTTCGTCTGTTTTTTTACTGTTTTTTTACGTTTTTGTCTATTTTTTTTACGTTTTCATCTATTTTTTTTTATTTTTTCGTCTGTTTTTTTTACGTTTTCGTCTGTTTTTTTTACGTTTTCATATATTTTTTTATGTTTTCGTCTGTTTTTTTACGTTTTAATCTATTATTTTTTTATTTTTTCGTCTGTTTTTTTACGTTTTCGTCTTTTTTTTATGTTTTCATCTATTTTTTTTATGTTTTCGTCTGTTTTTTTACGTTTTCGTCTGTTTTTTTACGTTTTAATCAATTTTTTTTTCGTCTGTTTTTTTACGTTTTTGTCTGTTTTTTTAAGTTTTCATCTATTTTTTTACGTTTTCGTCTGTTTTTTTACGTTTTCATCTATTTTTTTATTTTTTCGTCTGTTTTTTTACGTTTTCGTCTGTTTTTTTACGTTTTCGTCAAAAACAGACGAAAACGTAAAAAAACAGACGAAAACGTAAAAAAACAGATGAAAACATAAAAAAATATATGAAAACGTAAAAAACAGACGAAAACGTAAAAAAACAGACGAAAACATAAAAAAAATAGATGCAAACGTAAAAAACAGACGAAAGCGTAAAAAAACAGACGAAAACATAAAAAAATAGATGAAAACGTAAAAAAACAGACGAAAACTTAAAAAAAACAGACGAAAACATAAAAAAATAGATGAAAACGTAAAAAAAACAGACGAAAGCGTAAAAAAAACGGACGAAAACATAAAAAAATAGATGAAAACGTAAAAAAACAGACAAAAACGTGAAAAAACAGACGAAAACGTAAAAAAACAGACGAAAACATAAAAAAAATATGAAAACGTAAAAAAACAGACGAAAATGTAAAAAAACAGACGAAAACATAAAAAAAAAAATAGATGAAAACGTAAAAAAACAGACGAAAGCGTAAAAAAACAGACGAAAACGTAAAAAAAACAGACGAAAACGTAAAAAAACAGACGAAAACATAAAAAAATAGATGAAAACGTAAAAAAAACAGACGAAAGCGTAAAAAACAGACGAAAACATAAAAAATATAGATGAAAACGTAAAAAAACAGACGAAAACATGAAAAAACAGACGAAAACATAAAAAAAATAGATGAAAACGTAAAAAAAACAGACGAAAGCGTAAAAATACGGAGCAAAACGTAAAGAAACGGACGAAAACTTAAAAAAACGGATGAAATCGTAAAAAAACGGACGAAAACGTAAAAAAAATAGACGAAAACGTAAAAATACGGACAGAGTAAACCATAAAAAACAGACGAAAACACGCGAAAATGGACGAAAACGCGTAAAAACAGATGAAAACGTAAAAGGGACGAAAGAAGGATGCACGCTGCAATGGTCATGGGCCACAGGGGCTAAATGTGTAACTTCTAACGGAATTATTTAACGCCAGTTAAAACCAGGGACCAAAATGATGTGAAGTTTACCCCCACAGGGAGGCCGCCTGCAATTAGCCAACCACAGTGACTAATTTTGCAATCTCAAGAAACCACAGGGACCATTTTTGCAGTTTACTCAACTATTAATTAAAACCCCTTTGCATGAAAGAAAGAAAGAATTTGAAGAGGTTTAAGCAAAACAAAACAAGAAACAGTCCATTTTCCGTTATATCAAATCAAATCTTTCTCTTTCACAAGGTAACATTACTTTTCTTTCTCTATACGTATTGATTATATGTGTATGCATGTATATATCAATTCTCATTTGTTGATCAGGTGCATGCATGCATGTTTGTTATGCATTGAAATTTTTAGCCCATCAAAAATTTTCAAGAATTGATCTGGTATGTAATTTAACTCTTTTTAGGATTTAAGTTTGTGGGTTATGTTGGATATTTATAAAGATCTGTATATTTGGAACATTAAATTTGTTGAATATGGCAGTGATCAGATGTATCAGTTCGAATATGATACGATTTCTCGGATTGTGTTTTGAATTGGATCATCATTTTGCAGATAAAAATTAAGGAAACTAATTAATCAGATCATCAACTAGAAATTTAAACGCTTTCCGGGGTCTGTTTTAATAAGTTATTGTTATATTGATATGATTGTCAAAATCGATCACTGATTATTTGCGCGATGTAATACACAATAATAAGTTGATGAGTTTGCATTATTAGCAATCCCAAACAACCCCTTATCTGGACTGTGATGTTTAGAAAAACATAATAATTTGATTATCAATATGCTAAGACTTGAAATGGAAATAATATTTGATGTATGATTTCTATTTTGGTATTGATACGGATTATACGACTTAGAAAGTTAGAATAGAAATAAACATGTTATCAATTTGTAAAAGCAATCCCAAACAACCCTGGCCCTGAATTGGTTTAGTTATATTCCGAGTACTTTGACTAGCAGTCATTTTTGTCTGAATATTTATGGGTCTTGCGGCTTTAGTAGACATTGATATTACAGATATACAGTAATTATTAAGAAGCTGTAGTAATTACTGTGTTATCCTACTAGTGGTATTTGGCTTTAGTTGGTACTAATCGAGTTGTTTTTGAACCAGTAGTTGTGAGTACGTACTAGACTTTAGCAATGGCTTCAAGCACAATTAGAAAGGCTATTGGTGTGGTTAAAGACCAAACAAGTATAAGCATAGCGAAAGTTGCAGGCAATGTGGCACCTGATCTTGAGGTGCTTATAGTAAGGGCAACGGGCCATGACAAGGAACCGGCTGAAGAGAAGTACATACGAGATATTATTAACTATACTTCTTACTCCAGAAGTTATGTAAGCGCATGTGTAAGCACAATTTCTAAGCGATTGAGTAAAACGCATGATTGGATTGTGGCGTTGAAGGCGTTGATGCTTATACACAGATTGCTAGTTGACGGGGATCCTGCTTTTGGTCAAGAGATAATGTTTGCAAGCCGAAAGGGGACTAGGGTTGTTAATATGTCTGATTTTCGTGATGAAGCTCATTCAAATTCGTGGGATCATTCTGGTTTTGTGAAAAATTATTCAATGTTACTTGATCAGAAGCTTGAGTTCACTTCTTTTGAGCAAAGGGTGAGTGGTATATGTGATTTTGAAGGTGGCCCTAGGTACGGACTTAGTAAAGTGTCGAGATCTTATGATGATTTGAATGAATTGGTTAAACGAGGTGGTAGAAAAGATGAGAAAGTCGTTAGTCCAGTAAGGGAGATGAAGACATATAAGGTTATAGAAAGATTGAATCAGTTGCTTTGTCTTCTTGATCGGGTATTATCTTGTAGGCCTACTGGGAATGCAAAGAATAGTAAGATGGTGATTGTTGCACTTCATCTTATCTTGAAGGAAAGTTTCAGAGTTTATGCTGATATGTGTGAGGCGATGGGGGTTTTGCTTGACCGGTTTCCACAACTTGAGTATGATGTTGGTGTCAAGGCTTTTGATGAATGTGTTTATGCAGCGAAAATGAGTGATGAACTTGTGGGTTATTATGACTGGTGTAAGGACCTTGGTGTTGGTAGATCATCAGAGTTCCCAAAGGTACAAAAGATTACTGATGACATTTTGGGAGGATTAGAGAGAATTCTAAGGGAAAATAAGAATGTGTCCAACCCTGAGATTAGCAGTGAAACAGTACCAAATATGAATGAAATAATGGCGCTTCCTCCTCCTGAAAGTCACAACCCACCACCACCTCCTCCGCCACCACCATCTCCACCACTGGCTTCAGTGAATGAGGGTCCCTTGCCAACTGAAGACCTGCTGAATCTTAAGGATGATGCTATGTCAGCTGATGCTCGTGGGAATAACTTGGCACTTGCTTTGTTTTCTGCACCTGCAGATGTCGAAACTAATGGGACGTGGGAAGTTTTCTCTTCAGAAGGAGCCGACTGGGAAGTAGCACTGGTAGAATCAGCTAGTAATCTATCGAGACAGAAGGCTAACATGGCAGGTGGTCTTGATTCTTTACTGTTAAATGGAATGTATGATCAAGGGACAGTAAACCAACATGTAACCAATAATCAGCTGAGTGGTGGGAGTTCCAGTAGTGTTGTGATGCCTGGACTGGCGAGAACTGCAACACCGATGTTAGCATTGCCAGCACCCGATGGGACCATGCAATCAGTCGGCTCACAGGATCCCTTTGCAGCATCGCTCACAGTTCCACCACCTGCATATGTGCAGATTGCTGACATGGAGAGGAAGCAGAATCTGCTTGTGCAAGAACAACAGGTGTGGCAGCAGTATGGAAGCAACGGAATGCAAGGCCAAGGGGCATTTGCCAAGATTAATGCTCGTCTTGCAGCTTACAGTGGCATGGGACAACAAACAGGATATTATTATGCATGATTTTGTTTTGTTTTGTTTTATGCATTAATAAAGGTTTTCATGTTTTAATGTTTCTTGTAGACACTCCCATTTAAGACAGTATAAAAGGGAATCCTTATTATTTGAAGTCCTAACTTTTGTATATTTTAGTCACCCGAATCAGATGGTAGAACATGAAAAGGTAAAATTGGAGAAAAGGGAAAAGGAAAATACTTTCTGATAAATTCAACTAGCAATTTGAACAAGCAAAAGGATTTAACAATTGGTTACTTCGACGCATAAATTAACAGACAGAACATCAAGATAAAACATGTGAATTAAGATTAAACTGAAATTCTAAAATTAACAGGACAAAAAACCCGGAAATATGAGCAGAAAACCACTAGCTTGTCAAGAAATGATAAAATAAATCATTACTAAAAAAAGAGAAGAATTGCATTCATGAATATTTCTTTAACAAAATTGTTCAACAATGAGGTGTCACGTCATAGTGTTTAATTTTGATCTGTTAATAAAGAAGCTGCAACACTCTTCAATGAATCACATGCTTTCTGAATATCAGATTCCGTGTGAGCTGCTGAGACATATATTCTGATCCCAACGGGAAGATTGCATTTATCAATTATCGATCTTTTTGAAGTTGTTACAAAAACCGAGTGTTCTTTCAGTACCTGCATTTGCACAAGCTTTTAAGTAACCAAAAAAGCAACATTAACACGGGTTGTGGATGCCTCATTAGAGTGTGACAGTTATTTGGCATCCAAAAAACACAGTGATGAGGTGGTCCCTTTCGTCTATGGTCCCATGAGAGCGATATTAGCACACCATATAACCCGGCCCACAACATTAAACGGTAAAAGAACAAAAAATCAAGATGCATATAAGTGCAATTATGGTTAACACTTACCCGATCAGCTAAATCTTCGAGTAACTGAAGATCACTCTTCACGGACCCTGTGGATTTTTTAAGACGGAGAAAAACAAGTGGTGACATTATATCACTTGTAAGTTCCAGGCCTTGTATTCCTAACAATCCTGCAATTCGCAAAAAGATCAGGCAAGAATGCTTTCATTTTCGTATACTAAATCTAGTGAGGTGTGTATTAGTCAAAACAATGTGTGAAACCTTCATATACTAAATCTAGTGAGGTGTATTAGGTCAAATCAATATAGTTATAATTAAGATAATCATAAAGGGAAAATAACTAAGTTAATTTTTGCATGGAGGAACTAATGTGCCTATTATGCAACACGCTGAAATATGAAACATTGTACTTTTCATCAGACAAACGAAGTATATTAAAAGTGGAGAGACAAACCTGTGCTTAATTTTTTGGAGTTCTCTCTTAAGGTGGTTATCAGTTGAGGGTTTTCTTCTATGACATCCATAGCCGCAATTGCAGCACTTGCTAAGTATGGGGGAAGAGATGCAGAAAATACATAGCCGGAGCTGCTGAGGCGCTACATAAACATACGGTCATCTTATAATCCTATTTAACTTAACAAATCCATATTAATTTTAAATATTATAATCATCAGACATTTTGATGAATTTATCAACCATGTTCTCGAACTTAACAAATCCATACCAATTTTGAAATCCAAAGTAAAACAGTTGACCTCAAATGTCAACCAAGTTAGTTTTAAGTTGATAAATGAATATGTGTACGTACTTGGTGATCAATAACTCTATGACTTCCTGTGCAGAACCCACCTTCTGAGGCCAGTGCATGTCCCATGGCAGCAGTTATTATATCTATCTTATCAATCTGCGATGGCAAGACCAACATTAACCTTCTCAACTTCAAACAGAATAATGACCACCAAACAAAACAGAGAGCTAAGAGAGAGAAAGAGGGTTACCGGAACTTGGTAGTGCTCAGTAAGACCTCTACCAGATTTTCCAAGCACACCTAAAGAGTTGCTCTCATCTAACAGAACACGAAACTTGTACTTCTCCTTTAGTTGGATTATCTCATCCAGTGGTGCAATTTGACCAGAGTTCTGAACATATCGAAAACATTATATTAAAAATCATGAGAATTCTCTATCCAACACATAAGAGTTAGGACTTTAGACAAGCCGACCAAGTTTGTCAAATAGCTTGGTGAATCCATTTGACTGCCTTGCCAAGCCCATCAAATCTATATGAGTAAAAAGACAATATTTACTTATTTCGTTGACTACTATTTAAGACTTCTGAATGTAACAATATAATATACACTTCGTTCTTCCTATGGGTGTGCGTGAGTAAAACCTATGACCTTATTGCTAGTCCAGAGGTCAACTTAATCACTCTCTGAGGTTGAATAAAAAACCCATAAGCGTGATTGACTAGAAATACCTGGTAAACAGCTTCAACAATAATGTAGCGTCTCAGTTTCTTAGCTCGCTTGTTGTCTTGAGTAACTTTCTCTAATGTACTGCGTAGTGACTGCATGTCATTGTGCTTAAAGTATACAATTGTACTTCTGGACAGGTATAACCCATTTTGTATCCCCCAATGAACGCCTTCGTCTCTACAATATTAACCATAAATTCATTTATGTCATCTATACTATAAAGCATACATATCCCCAACCAAATCCCAAACCACACTCCAAACCTCATTTTAAGTTTCAGACACTCCAGACTTAACCCGACCATCAACTTTTAAACCCCCCCAATACATTTTCCCTTTCTTTTTGCACATAGGCTTCACACACACCATTCTTCTAATATAGCAAAAAACTAAAAACAACAACGCAAATGAATTGTGACCACCGCTCTGCACGGGTACAATGCTAGTTCAGTTAATAGGTACATCATTGGTCCCCAAGGCTCATTTGCTAAGTGTTAACAACTGATAATAATGAAAACTTAGAAATTGGTAGTTTGTATTTTATATGACTATAAAAGTGCTAGCAATAACAATCTCCAACACAAAGAGAAAATCAAGTCAACTTTGGATATGTTGTCTGACTTTTAAGTCAAATTGTATAATTCATTTTGGAGCAGATGTAGTACGATTCAGCAAAGAAATCATATAGCATAGTAATATATACTCACACAATAATAAGATCTCCTTTCTTACAAAATGCTGGAATTGCACTGAACATAGTTGAGAGCCCATATGAATAGAGAATTGAATCAGGAGTTCCCAAAAACTCCGCTATTCGGGTTTCACAATCAAGGTGAACATCTAAAGAAAAAGAACAAGTCAAAAGTGGCTCTCCAAAACTTATAAACACAGTAGAAGGTTTATATACCAATGGTTCCATAAAATTGACGAGGACCACAAGAACCAAGGCCATATTTTTTCAAGGAAGAACTACACGAATCCTGCCATATTGAATTTACATAAATGAAACTATACCAGATAATCGAAGTAAATATGAGAGTAGGTTACTCACAAGTAACTTCTCATGTCCCATTAATCCAGGGTAATTTGCTGAAGCAAAGTTAACCACTTCTTTGCCGTTTATTATTGTATGAGGTCCTGCAGCACTGTAAGTGATGCAAATTTCAGATCGTTACATGAAAGAATCACATATAGGCAATTTTTTTTCTTTAACTGAAAACACAGTTTGTCTTCTGCATGCTTGGCAATGACAAGACTGTGTTCAGGTCATTTTTTAACATTTAAAATTCCATTTCTGTCTTTCATGATGAGAGGAGAAATGAAAATGGGAGCTCAAAACTGGACATCAGAGGTACATTGTGTATACAAATGGCATCAAGTAATCCTATTATTTAGCATATTCAAAAAATTCCTCGAATGTAACATTCTAACATTAACTTATAACGAAAATAGTTATTATGGATCCTATAAAGTTTATGATCAAATATTAACAAAAGTTTAATCTTTGGATCGAATACTAACAAAATTTACCGTATGTATCACCCTCCTTCAACCTAAACAAATACTATAAATTTGAGTACATGTCCATTTGATCCCCCAAAGATATAGAGAATAAGAAAGAAGGAAAAGACCTTGAGAGTACCGGAGCTTCTCTTTTCATCTCTTCAGTTACATGCGGGATAAGAGACTCGGGTACCCATTCTTCACACAGCTCATCTATCTCCTACAAACATCCGAAAAACATATTAGAAATTCAAATCGTCACATCAACTTATTAAAGAAAAAAGTCGAACCTTGGTCGTTAACGGGCGTTTAGGGGGCTTGTAACTCTTCTGAGACAGTAAAAAGACGATAACTACTAAGAGTAACCCTTCCACAAACAAATGGCCTATAAGTCAACACAAAGATAAAGCCAACCTCAGTATTGAATTCTTATCGGGACCCAGTAACAAAAAGACTTGAGCTAGAACCATACCTCCAATGTGCACTCCAAAAACAACAGCCCGAGCAAAAGGCACGTCATAAGCAAATGTGATGAGGTCAGAAGCGTTTTTCACAGATTCCATGAAAGCAGTTGGAACATAACTTGCCAAGTCCATTTCGCTAGACGATTAATATTTCGTGCACAAAAGGCGTCTGCTTTTTAGTGCATTATACCCCAACAGATACCTCCGGTCCCAGCAGCTGTAAAACTTATGGACGGAAGGATGCTGCATATAGATACAGATAATATAAGTGTCGAACACGAAACAATATATATTTAGGGGTGTTTGTTTAAGCTTATATGTGGCTTATGAGCTTATTTGTTTTTCGGCTTATATTTCATATGCAGCAATTTTCCGGTTTATTTTGAGACTTGTGACTTATATAAGTTTATTTAATTATTTTGAAATTATAAACTTATATATAAGTCCATAAGTCTCAACATAAGCCAGAAAATTCACATATAAGCTTAAACAAACACCCCATTAATCAGATAAGCTGTTGTATCAGGAGCTAC